>JAEQBH010004774.1:0-80699 GCA_016808115.1 Tetrastigma voinierianum | reverse complement strand
AATATCACATTCAATTCCATATTCACTTTATTATCTTTTCGAATATACTCAATCTACTTAATTCCTTATACTCATTCATAGTTACTTAGTAATCTATCGAAAATACTTGAAATAAAGAATAAAGTGGAAGAAACAAGCAAGAAGTATCGAATCTAGCTTCCTTCTCTTTGATCTCGGTCCTAGGTTGGCGGATCCACGGGTCCTAGTCAATAACATTCCACGCCACTCTTAGTGGATAAACAATTGATGGCAATTTTGATGAATTACAAATTTATTTTGTTAAAAGTCTTGGGATTGAACCACTTGCGTCTACTAGAAGATGAACTCGCTTGGCCAGAGGCGGCAGTCTGTTGCATTTTCACCTAGCTCACAACCTTAATTGAACCCCATTTAATCATTTCTTAGGGTCCCTTAGACATCGGTATACGAATCACGGGACTTATGACACGAAAACATGCAAAATGGGGCTCTTGCGGAGACTAACTGTCCAGGTACACCCTTATTTGTATGCAGTGCACCGGGTTGCTCATACATCTTTGTCTGAAATTACACCCTTGACACATATGTCAGTGCAGGTTGCCCACATTACATACCCTATCTTTGGTACAGCTCAGCATCTTGGTACACCTATCAGGTTTTGAATGTTAGATTTTGGCATTTTTCTCTCGTTTTCTTCCACAAATCTTCTCCAATTTGTCCCATATCAAAAATCCACCATGGAATCCCTTTAAAACAACTCCAAAAGTGGTTTAGAATCAATGAAAACTCTTTTCTCTCAAGTTAGGGCTTTTCCCCTAAATCTAAATCAAAATATGAGGTTAGGGTTTTGATTTTTCTTACCTTGAACCTCTTCAAATCTCTTTTTGTATGTTGTTTGGCCTCTTAGGAGCAATAAATGGGGAAAGGGTCACACAGCTTGATCTTTTGGGAACCACAGCTCCTTCTCCCACTTTACTCTCACATCCTCTTCTCCAAAAACGTGATGGCTTCGAAAAATGAGCCAAGACCATTTGGTCTTTATAAGTCGGCTTAAATTGTAGGCCATGTTTGGCCTTCCACCCTATTCAAATTCTCATTTTCCATTTTTTTGTCTTAATCACTTATTGCTCCATAAGGCCTTGTTGGCCACGATAAGTCCCGATTTTCCATTTTGACGTTCTAACTCTTTATTTTACTTTCCTTATCATTATCATTTATTTTCCCATTAGCATTTAAGCTGTGTGTTTGACCCTTAGGCCCTTATTTTACAATTTTACAATTTTCCCTTTTTCACTTGGGTTTATTTAGGTTCAATCCATTTCTCAATTTAGCATATAATATTCAATCATATCTTGAGCACTTTAAATTTACTTTTCACAATTTATCAATTTACGGAAGCCCTAGTTTTGACTCAATTCATACACAGAATATATAATAAAATTATTATAAAAATTCTAGGGTATTTTTGGGGCGTTACCAGTAGAATTGTCCATATAACATTCATCATATATGTGACATGATATAGGCATGAAATGGCACATCGCATTGCATATACACGGGGACATCGCATGAAATGGGTGTGAGTGCATGGTTATAATCAACATTGCATTTGGTGTTTGATTGGGTGGGCTCGGTACGGTGGGACAACGTCCAACAGGGTCGCACGGTTGTATACATGAAAATGAAAATATGTGTGGTGTGCTCAAGTAAAGGGATAGACACCCGCGGGTAAAGCCCGATTATTTTTTGGTTATACATATGTGTCTGACGGTGAAAGCCCATGAGAATTAGTAGGAAGGCTTGCGAAACTGTGGTGAGACCCAGTCGCTACCACAAAAGGCACATGGTTTTGAATATAAATGATCATTGAGGTGTAACATCCAAAAAGCTTTTGGTTTGAAAACAAATGAATTTGTTTTGTAAAATGATCATTGGATGCAATCTAGAAATGATGGATTTTATCACGCATGGGTTTTGGTATTGTGTGATAGGAGTCGGTAAGGACTCAGGGCATTGTACATGGTTGAGTCTCATCTCATCTCATGGCATGTAGAATTCCAACCTAGGATTACATAATCTTGTTTGGAATGTGTGAATTGTGGAACATGACCATTGCATGTGCACTTAGGTGGGTAGTAGCCCTTGTAGAAAGTTTACTCTACTGGGTGTGGCTCACCTTATATGGGAAACATTTTAGGTGCAGGACAGACATCGATGAACGGCTCTCATTAGAGGCCGTAATTGTGAAGAAGGCCGACATGTGACCTTGTTACAATTTTGTAAAATGTTTTGGAACAATCTTGTTCTAATGTGTAATATTTGTAAGAGTGTTGTAATTAAACTTTTATGAATTGTTTTAAATATAATTTTGTATGTTTTAAATGAACATGGATAAATGGACCATGTGTGGTCATTTTTACTCATAAGTGGACTCGGTGAGGTCATTGTATTACATTGGGCCTCGGATGGGCCATGTACTATGTTTGTATGCCGAGTTGGATTTTGGATGGAGCTCCTGTCTGAAGGACTCTGTCGATTTTTGTTAAATTATGGATCTCGGTAAATGGGACATAACGGTCGCGGTGTCGGATCACTTTCGATATCCACGAGTTTAAATAAAGTTGAGATTGATCAGCAGAGACCCCAGGGTTTTAGGGTAAGTCACAATAGGACCCATTAGTTGAGTGGGAATAGGCTTTGAGAAAGCCTGTACTTGTATAAAAACAGGTGTACTCCAAAGAAAAAAAGAGAGATTCATTCAATAAAATCGTGTTAGCTTAATTGCTTTTACTAGCATCGTTTATGAAGCGATTCCTCCACATCACTATTACCGTCTCAGATTCTCTTGAACTCTAGAAATTGTTTCCATCGAAAGTCTTGAAGCTTTTGTTTGCATATCTATCCTTCCAACGTGATCTTCTCCGTCTTCTACTCATAATTTCCATACCTAATCCATCTTAATATGGGAAAAAAAATTTCGAATTTGATGTTGCACCTACTTGACGTGTGCCAGATCTATTCTACTCGGAATTGCTGAGACTCGCTATTTTCTACTGAAACATCCAAGAATCATGGTTGACATTGAAAATACCTCTTCCTAATATGTCGCACAAGGTCGCCAAGAACGACTTCCTTTCAGATAACTCTCGAACCTGAGATTGGCATGTTAGAGTAGCTTTTGAAGATGAGTTTTCAGTAATGACTTCTCCGAGGAGATTGCTCCTAAAATTAGATGAGGCAAAGTTCTGATTTTCATTGATTGTAATCAAAACAAAATTTTTCGGCGAGATTTCAATTGAGGTCACAGGTACTTCAACTACACCTCTCCTTAGCAATCCTGAACTTTAGTGTCCCTATTTAAGCACTTGTAAGGATGGAGTTGCTAATAGCATTCACATAGCCTTTTCTCATCTAGAAGGATCTCAGGCCGCGGTATAAGCTCACACTCTTTTCCTCCATCGCTTCTCTTTCTCTCCCTAAAACTCCCCGATATGTAGAGAGAGGAATTTCTCTTAGAGGAAAAATCCGAATCCAGAGGGAAAATGGGAGTTTTGTACGGAAATAAGGTATTTGAAAAAAGATAAAATTAGTTTGCAAGAGAAACTATTGACCAAAGTAGTACGCAATGCCAGCAACGGGAATGCCGGCATTTGATTCCTACTGAAGCCGGCAACGAGGACGGCGACATTTGAATTAAGTTAATTGCAGGCGACCACAACGGCGGCATTTGTTAGTTGCCATCGACCACAACGGCGGCATTTTGAATTAGAGATTAATTGTAAATGATCCACAGCGGCATTACAATTAATTCAAATGCGTCGTCACCTTAACAACCCGACATTGGTGAATAAATTTGATCGCCTAGGCTTTTTCTTCTCATGACCCTTCTTCTCTTCTCCTCCCTCTGCTCGATTGCTCGATCACGCTCTGACCGTCTGCTCCTCTCCGGTGGTGCCTCATCTCCTTCACCGTCCATACCATTAATCCAGGCTTAGGTGCGGCACGGCTTTTGAAGAAGCGTTTTATTTAATTTTTCATCTATTTCTATGTAATGATGTTTGAAATGTCTGATGTTAGGAGCGATTTGTTTTGTTTTGGTTTTGTAATTGGAATTTATAGTTGCATGTTACGATTTGTGATCTTTGTTGGTGGATTGGGATAAATTTTCTAAGGAAACAATCATATTTGGAAAAATGTGGGAATTGCTTGACATTGGTATCATGTTTTGAGCAGGATGTTAATATGGTCCTCTTAGGGGAGATTCAAAATCTTCGATACGGTCCCGTAGATGGATAAATATTGAACAATGTGAAAGACTGGTATCCTTTCTTTGGTTTTATTATTACCACATTTTGGTTGTGGCCCTTGTGAGGATGAGCATTGGCGATTAGTGGTTTTCTTTAAGGCCCTTCATCAATTATTTTGAGGGCGAATGCATTAGTGTGCCATACAAAGAAATTGAATTTGCTCAAGGCGGAAATTTATCAAAGCCGAGCTTAATTTTGATATGATTGATTTAATATTATTATATGGTACGAGAAAAGATGCAAAACTGAGAATAATTCATGGAACTCATAAGTTTTTTGCCTTTTAAAGCCCTCAAATCTTGTGATTCATTCATTTCAGATGATGACAATAGAATTTTGAATTTTCTTCCTTTCAATATGGCTCGAAAAGACAAATTTGTGCATACTCACGATCATGACAACAAGAGAAGAGGGATTTGGAGGATGAAAGGGGAAGACAGAGGAGAAAAAAGGTGGCGTTTTCTTTTGAGACCTCAGAGCTTCAAAAGACCCAAACTCATGGATTTAGCATCTTCTTTGATTAATACATTGATCGACCTGAACCCGCTGCTGTCACACCCTATAAACAAATCACCTAACCTTACTTTTTAAGAGAACATTTTTTTTCTTATTATAACAAAACCCCATATGGATTCTGTTTTTGTCTGTCATTTCAACCCACCTTTGCTCAATTTCTTTTCTTTTCTTTTCTTTTCTTTGATGATTTCCCATCGATGAGTGAGAATCTTTTACGTGTTTTCTTAATTTTTTTAAAAATTTAAATATTATCTATATACTAATAAGACTTATACCTCGAGTAGTTGCTTGTGGGCATTAGGAGAATAGGGATCTAGGGTTCTTAGGTTGGTATGGGCATGGAGGAGTCCGAGTTCGAGTTCGGGGAACATATTTATGAGAAATGAAAGAGAATAATTATATGTAATGCAAAGTGAATAAATGTGAAAAATATTGTAGAAAAAATTATATTATCTATGTTTGCTCTTATAAAAATCATTTGTGACAATGGGAGATCGACTCATTTGCCTCTTAACACTAAATTTCCTTAGTCATTCATCGTAAATAACAAATACATGGTTGCTTATTGTTATGAGGGCTTAGCTCTTTAGTAGAATTAGACCATAACCTTTCATTTTTGGAAACAAATCATCATTTTGAAATAAAATATTCTAGATGGATATGGAAATCACACTTAAGGCCTGATTCAAGTGATAAAAGGAGATAAATTGTATCGGATGTCGAACTGGTAATTGACCCCATCCCATAGACATCCCGGGTTTTAAAAATATTCTAGAACCATTCAAAAACTCATAAACCATAAGTCGAATTCAAACAGATCTATTAGGGGGTGAGTAGGTGAAAGTATGATAAAGGGAAATAATCTAGATGAATAAAGAAACGATCTCGGTGGTGAGCTGCGCTAAAGAGTCAAGATGATATCAAAGGAGTTGGTTAATTTTCTTTACTTATAATAATGAAATTATTGGTAACACTGCTAAATTCATCATGAACCCAACCTGTGAAATAGGTCCATAGTCAATATAAATTAGAACTATTATATTACTTCTATCCTCCTTTCAAAGTGTTTGTCTAACATAATGGTATCTTCCAACTCATGACACTTGAAATGCTCTATTTCAATAATGTATGCATTAAACTTGAATGATAATTGGTTAGTCAGACCTTAAGTTTGTTCCACAATGATCATCAATTGAGCTCCCTTAGAGTTGTCACGGAGGGTTTCATGGGCGTCAGACTCCATAGCTCCCATGGGATTAATCGAGATATATATAAATTGACCTGAACACCCACAGTTATGCATCTAAAACTCATTTCGAGTTTTAATCACAAAACTCTAACTCTAGATAACTAAGAAATGAGTCATTACAATGTATAAATATCTCACATAAATAAATTATTTCATGTGTGAATAGAATAGAAGAGAATACAAATTGGTAAAATTCTCTAAAGTTTACTTTTCTTTGTAAAACCCTAAAATC
Source organism: Tetrastigma voinierianum (assembly GCA_016808115.1). Taxonomy (NCBI): domain Eukaryota; kingdom Viridiplantae; phylum Streptophyta; class Magnoliopsida; order Vitales; family Vitaceae; genus Tetrastigma; species Tetrastigma voinierianum. Next base: position 74,416 of record JAEQBH010004774.1, on the reverse strand, counting down.
TTAGTGCCTTTAATTATTATTTTTCTCCAATGTGTTTTACTAATATGTATAATTAATATTTCGAGACATCAGTTATATATATAGGCGTTAGAGAGGGGCTGTGATGTTGATCCATTGGATCCGCACGTGCTATTGCGAGAGACAGGACAGATCCCACTGTTGACCTTGAGCGAGGTTTGTATTTTATTATTCATGAATTAACATTCCGATTTTGCTCTCTAATCATATATTCAATTATAAACGCTGGTTGTTCGTTAAGATACCATAGTTACGGGAAGTTCTCGCCCTCGGCGGTTGAGCCTTCCTCGGCTAGTGGAGGATGGATCACGCGTCGTATAAGTGATCCGTCTGCGGGATTCTCTGGTATATACGCTTAGGCCACATCGTCTTGATTAGCGCTTATTACTTGTCGTAGAGAGATGCGGCGAGACGCCACACACGTTCCACCATCCCAGTCGGGAGGTGTGATCAATTCACAGGATGTTGCTGTCGTCAGCAGCATGTCGGCGGACGCTGCGTCATGGGGACATGTATGCCGATGTAGTAGAGTTATGCGTGTTTGCTGGGTCACTTTACCGTGATGTCAGGATTGACTATCTCCATTAGGTGGTTATGTCGATTATCGACCCGGGACTGATCTTGATGAGAATTCGATTTAAGGCCAGTGCACATGGGTTCATATTCGCGGCGATGGGATCCTTCACTTGTTCCCGGATGGAAGGGTTCCATGTTCTGTGCTTTCTCCCACTACTCGGGTTTGTACCAGAGACATCGACTTACGGTTGGGAATTGGTGCGGTACTTGCACATATATACGAGGTTATGTCGTGCCCGACGGGTAGTAGATCTTTGTATTGATGGTTGTATTACCGGCGTCACGGGTATGTATATTTATTTTGTAATTTCATACACTTCCATTTCAGTAAGATTAGATTGCTTAATTTTTGTTTTATTTTATGTTAATTTATGAATGGAAACTCACGTGGAGTCGGCAGATTTTGGGTGATTTGCGCCCATATCGACACCACCATTCGCATGTGCCTTACATGATGACGATGTCGATGGCGTCGTAGGTGAGGGTGCGGGCCGATGGATTACCGATTGAGCATGGCGTTCGGCCAGGAGCCAGGAGCGGGTAAAGCGAGCCGTGCCCGTTGGTGTAGGTGGAGTACCTTTGACACGGTGCTTGGCAGCGTCCGATTGTCCTCCTCCTATATCGAATTAGCTAGACGCACAAACTTGGTCAGTGCGTGTAAAAATATATGGATTTCCTACCGTGAAATTTCAATCATGTTGACACCAAAGTCTTTGGCGTCAAGCCATGGGTTAATGTGTAGATGCCATGGTGGCGGATTAGGTAGGGTTGGTTGACCAGCACCGGGATATTCTGGATTGGTCGGGATATTTGGCGCTGATATCTGCCTCATATGTTTTGAAATTTGTTGAGTGGCATCGTCGGCGCATTGCGTCGAGTTTGGGTTGCATCGGGAGATACCTCCGAAACATGTATAGGCATCAGCTACATAGAGTCGATGCACGTGGGCGACACCAACGCGATTGGGCGACGTATCATGCTCTGTACATAGCATTATGGGATACGCGATCGGCAAGGATCATTCGCTGCCTGGCGGGTGGGTATGATGGACTTCCGTGATCCGCCATGGTGGCCATCAGTGTATTACGATGTTTATGACACTACAGGTTGCATAGGAGGATGATATGAGGTTTCATACCGGTGGTAGTATGAATGTTATGGTAAGTTAGACTGATGTGTTTCTAAAATATTTTACCTAATTTTTAATCGATGAGTATGGTACCATTATTTCTTTGGTTCCGCGCGGTCGTAGCCATAGTTGTATGGTTGGTCCCGGTCTCGTTTGCTCTGGCTGGTGCTGTGGTTATACACCATATTACTGATGGCGTTACACGGTCGAGAAAACGCTGCGTCGTGGAACCGCTCAGAACTCCATCATAGTTATCGATTGAACCTCACGTTGTCATGTCGACTCCTTCAAATGTCTGACCGATGGGGTGAGGAGAAGTGAGCGAAGGTCATGGAGTCGTCTTGGAGATAATTAGGGCGGTCATAGTGTAGAGCGTTATTGGTATCACGTATGATCGAGTTGCCTAACGATACCCTCCCATACTTACCCCTCATCTTCCATATCACGTCCCTACCCACGCTACATCACCTTCCATGCCCCATACATCACCTTCCCTTAACACTTACACGATTGTACTGTCGGTGTGTCGCCCGGTCGGCATCCATCTTAGGTAGATATCATTAATCGTCACACCTTTACCATCCCACATTGCCTCCATGGATGACACCGCCGTGACCTTTGACGCTGAGTGGGGTAGACTTCCAGCTGGAGACACCATTACACTCGGCGTATGACGACTTCATCAAATGGGTTACCTAGGCTCCATTGACTCCCTCGGCTCAAAGTCTCGGACACCACGGGGATCCTATTACCAAACAGGTAGGATTATTCTAGGCGGCAGATCCTAAAGAGAACTATTGAGCGCCATCTTGTGGGACTCATTGATATATTATTATTTTTATATATGACTTTTATTTTTTATACATGTCTGATTTTTATAAAAAATAATTCTAAATTAGTAGTATAATAATCTAGATTTTTTAACAATGCATGCAATAAAATAAGAAACTTAGAATTAGAAATCTGGGTTCAGCCCAAATATTATTAATAAAAATTTGTAATGCTAGCACACTTTTAAGCGGTCTCTAAATTTAAATGCGGTTTTTAATACATAAAAAATACAATTTTAGTATTCTCTAAAATATAAATATTTTTATATTCTCTGAGTTTTCAAACAAAACATGTTAAATGCCCAGTTTTTCGATTGTCGTGATTAGGGTTTAGGAATTAAAGTTTTAGGGTTTAAGGGTTTTTTGATTTTGGTTGTAGGGATTAGGGTTTTAGAGCATTAGGGTATTCGGGTTTTAGGGCATTAGGGTTATAGGTTTTTTGGGGTCTTAGGGTTTTATAATTTTTCGGTTTCAAGGTTTTAGGGTTTTAGGTAAATATTGTTGGATGTAGTAAGATAAATCTAAAAGATACCCTGACCTTGTGAACACGATACAGAATATATAATAACTTCTGACAAATATATACATAAATATTAAAGTATATATATATTTACATGTTTTAAAGCAAATATTGAAATAGATTTTTTTTAAATCTATAAAGAGTATTTGACATTTTTTCAATTGAATCGGACAATTTACTTATTTAGGAATCATGATTAAACCAGTGACATTATAAATAGATAATTAATATATTATTATAAATAAAAATAATTATAAATATAAATAAAAATAATTATAAATCGATTTGATTGGAGTGACTACTTGTTTGATTGGTACGCATAAGAAAAGCGATCGGTTTGAATTCTTCAGTTAACGGTTGACCTAGTTGGTCCTATATTTTTAAACATTTGTTTTACCACAATTTTAAAACACACTTGTATGCATTTGCGTCCCGACTTCTCGGACGTCGATGAACCAATTTTAAAACATTGGTTTTCCATAATTTCTACCACAAAACATGGGACATGCATTTTGAACCATACCTAATTTTTAAGGAGTATTAGAAGTGATATTTTAAACGTAATTATAACATTCAACTTATCAAGACTCTGTTCATAATGACCATCCTAATCCTAAGCTCTAAGGCCATAAACGTTATCATAATCCTTGCCCAGGAACAATGACCATCCTTGTCTAATGGTTGAGAATTATTTCACTTTATTAGAGGGGGTTCTAGGTAACTACTATTCCAGTCTACACTGAACACAAAATAGCTTTGATATATGCTTCAGAATCTGGATTTGAAAAATGAAATCATTTCTGTGTAATCGATTTATTCTAACAAATAAAAGCGTGAATGAGAAAACATTGATTATGTATTTACAAGTGCCCAATTAATGGGAAAATGGTCAAACTCAAACAAGAGCATCCTTCTCTATTGCTCAAGCCACCATCTTTCATCTATCAAAAGCCCATTTCTTTTAGAAGGTACCAATTATGTTCTTATTTTCCTCTCAACCCCATTAATGGCTGCTTCTATTCAACATCAATACATTTCCTTAGAAGGGGCAACAACTGAATGCAGTTTGCTTCATCATTCATTCACTAACTACCACTCAATATATATATATATATATATATATATATATATATATAAACACAAGATGCCTTCAATCGATTCAAAACATAAGATGCTATTGGCTCAGAATCTCAGATAAAGACCATAATCCTTGAGTTAGAGTTCTACATAAAGACCATTGGTATTATAAAAGGAAAATCTAGGTAGATAGTGGTTTTAGTTGGTCAAGAGAAGGTTTATACCATCGATATTAATATATTCTTCATCTTACTGTATCAAAGCAATTACATGGAAATAAAATGCAAACAAAGGCCTAGTCATACAACCTCCTTCAGCTCAAACGTTTGTTTAACTCATTCAATTCTTTGTGGTATTCACTGCAGAAGTGTATATATGCTCCCACTCTTGCTGCCACTTCATCCATCTCCTGGAATTTTTCACCCAGAAATTGGCAGGGTGTGCTTTAATTTGCAAGTCAACTAGGAAACTAAAATAAGTTATATCTAATAGGAAACCTTCAATAGATTGGTCCAACCAACAAAGGTTGCATTCCACACACAGGCACACCAAATAATAAATGAAATAAAAATAAAAACATTGAATATCTGTTATAGAAATTGTAGGAAAGCGCAAACTACAGGACCAGAAACCATGTGCTTCTATAATATATTAAGGTCATGAACATGGAAGTTTATGCCATATTCAGAATAATTCTTAATAACACAGCTAGGTGAATGGTTTACCACTTATAATTTCATCCATTGGATAATCAGATGATTCCATGCTCTGCAGGCCCCTCTTGAGTCCATCAGTTTTTACAAAACAAATGCTACCTCCCTGAAATATGAAAACTAGTGTTACATGCGCTCCGTACAGCTAAATCCAGCTAATACATTCAAATTTATTCTACTGAAGTATAGTGATAAGGAGAAGGTTATAAAATGCAACTTATACACGTGATAGGATTAGACAAGCTTCTGTGGAAGAAAAAGAGAGGAAAGAAATAAGTTCTGTATTAACATACTTGAGCATCAGATTCACACTGTCCTACAACAGCACATCTGCTCCGATACTCATGAAGTTCTCGACTTAGTTCCTCATTGGTAGTCTAAACCAGAAATTCTTTTCTTGAACCTATACAACCAGATTAGGTACAAAGAACCAATCAAATGTAAGTTACCTCTTAAAGAAGCAGAAACAACTAATCCCCTAGCTAAAAACAGTTTCGAGTATCAATTCACTTTGTGAGCTTATTCTGGATATTAGCACGATTAGCATGTTGAGAGTATTCAAGAGTTTCCTCAGCATTGATATCAACGGGACTGATACAAGCTGGAAAGAGGACAGCACTCGGGATTATAAAGATGCACAAGGAATTCCACAGAAAATTCAAAATCAAATCGGCACATGCAAATCAAAATCATCAAGCACTATATCCTTTTATCAGACAGGATAACACTTCAAAAAATCAAAAAGAGAGAGATCAGAATGCAGACCCCATAACCAAATAGAGGGCACAGGTTGTATAGGTGTAAGTGAAGTCAAATATGTCGGGATGCATATAATCATTACCTTTTTTAACCATTAACAGTTCATTATAACAAAACAAACAAAGAAACAAATGGGGAAAATATAATAGCTCATGCAACTCACAAGGTAAGCAAACAAAGAACTGAAAAGAATGACAACTTATACAAAAGGGTGACTTTAGCCTCCCTAATAAAAAAAGAAGTAATGCGAAGGACCAACAAAGATTATTTTGGATCATGTATGCTATTTCTGATGATACTGAGCATATTCCAGAATATGGATCTTTCTTTCTATCTTTATATGGGCAAACAGCAAGCTGTGCTGTGTGACATTAAATTTGTTAAGGTGCAACAGCATGTTAAACTATACTTCTAAAAAACATTACAATCCAATACTTCTAAAAATCAAAGTTATTAGAGCATGTTAAACTATCAACTGCCTTAAAAAATTAAGAAATGGATCAAGACAGAGTATATTAATTTAACAATAAATACTGCTATTAAAAACTAAGAAGTAATATTAGAAAGTCAAGAAAGTATCTCCAGTCATGCCCTACTGGGCAATGCAATATAAGCATTTCTTAATCCATAAAAAAGAATCAAGACATGAGCCATAAAAAGCCAGGGACAGACACTGATTGCATAAAACTGTCATCAATCAAGTCAAACCACTTAGCCATGAAAAAAGAAATCAGGAAAGCAAGTTTAATCACAAACATATCTCTCATAAATATCATATGAATCGCTCAACAATGATCAAACCTGCAAAAGTCAGGTAAGTTTTACTATCTCCGATGAGGAACATGCACACCTTCTTTCCACTTTTTCTCGCTCCCCTAGTGCACTGATGACATTACAGAGTGCGAAAGCGCAATGATGTGAATGCCTGAAAAGTGAGTGAAACTTATTTGCTTCATTCATATGCTCATAAAAAATGGTAAATTCGAAACATACTACTGCTAACCTTCTTTCAAAGGGAAGGCCATCAGAACTGTTCTTTTAGCTCAGTTTCAGATCCAGCTAGATCTACCAAATGGAGCTTTGCACTTATTTGCCTCACCCATCTCCTCATTTGGACAATTATCACCAGGAAAAATTGGATGGAGTTTTTCATCTGTTCTAATGAGATTGTAAGAAGATGGCATGAGACAAACTAGCTAAACATGAAAAAGAATCATATCATCAGATAATGAATATTTACTGATAAGCTAAAAGGCATGAATTAAGTTCTTCCAAGAATTTTAAATTTCACCTGACCTTAGAACCATGGAATACTAGATTGGAGAAACAACCATGCAACATGGATTAAAAAATATTCAAATGCACAAAGAAACATACTCAGTATCAGAGTCCCAGTGTGCAAAACATTTCATAAATTCAACTACCCAAAGAAAATGATGCTCTCTTCTATGAGGTCCACAAGGTGCTTTCACATTCTCTCTGAGGTCATATTCCATAAACTTCTCTAATTATTTTTCTTTCTTTCCTTTTACGATCTCCTTTCATGTACAACAGGTTCTGCAGAAGTTTGGAAAGATTGAAAAGATTATATTAAAGGTGCAGCATTGACATCAATGGAAGAGAAACTATCCTCCCCATTTTTTATCAGAAAAATGCATCGTCATCAACAAGTTACATCCTAAGACAGGGAGATTGTTCAGGTGGCATGACATTGTAGAAATGATCCTTATTGATATCATGCACATACCTGTAGGAATCAGGGAGCCAGTGAATTAAGGTGACATGCTTATCAATGCATCATTTTGTTATCGTCTTACTGGGGTTCCCTAAAGGCTGGCTGGTCATCATCTATCTGTTAAACCACCAATTTTCTTAGCACCCTCCCCCACGAGAAGACAAACAAACAAATCTAAAACTTGCAAATTGGGAACAAATATTCAAATTGCAAAAAAAAAAAAAAAAAAAAAAGGTTCAAACCCATGGACTCCTGCCAAATCATAGATACTTCAGTTTTTATGAACATATGCTAATAAAGATCCTCAAACAACCAAAGAATTTCAAATAACCAGGGAAGAGGATGCAAGGTTCACCTGAATTCAGTTACATTCATGTTTGCTTTTTCCTGTTGCCCTGCTCAATGATCCTTGTTCAAGACGAAGCCATTTCTTCAGTGACACTGACACTAACTTCCAGTTGATCTGCGGTGTTATAACTCCATTTGATGTTTCACGAATTTGTATCGGTGGCCTCCCAGGGACAGCAATTCTCTTAGCATGTCCATTAGCTGCCTCTTGTTTGTTCACAGTTGGGGATTCCAGCAAGTCCTTCACTTCTTCTTTTAGGACCTTCAAATTCAAAACCCCTTATTAGTTCCATACTACTTATTGAGAAAATAATAGATAATGTACTAATCATTGAACTTCTGAGTGAGAAGAAATTAGAAGAAGAATCAATGTTGTATAGACAGAATCGTATGAATCAAGAATTTGAATATTTGGGTTGCTACTTCGCCCGATTAAACCAAGAAGAGCAAATATTGATTATGAAGAACAAAAATTTCCATAGGACTCTTCCTTTGGGTTGCTACTTCGCTCGATTAAACCAAGATTTCCAGCCTCTCAAAGCCAAAACAACATAAAAACACAGGGCTTAACAATCAAAGGCATATTTTCAGCACCATTTCACTAGATGGAAGGAATGGAACTTCCAAATAATTAACACCTTCGTCATCATTATCATACCATTCCGAGATAAATCAACAAGAAGAGTGGGGTCGAGGTCCATAGGGACTAAGAAAAAACATACATCTCCTTCATCTTTTAGCTTAATGTAGGTCTTTGAACACGTGAGGAGGACCAAATCACCAGATAATGGGAACGCTGCATTCCTTATATTCGTACACACATTCATTTCACCCAAACTTGATTTACGTTCTTACAAGAGCAGCGATTGTGACCCGATTGTTGCACAGCCCATGTGATCGGGGTTTTCCCCTCCTTAACGTCCATCTCATTATGCAACCAGGTTGATCTAGGACGTTCACTTCCCATGCATTGCATTAAATCAAGTGTAAGTACGATCGTCGGGAGGACCACACGTAAAGAGGCCACTCATCTGCATTGAATATTGGATGGAAAGGCTTGCCGTGTGTCATGGGATGAGTAGTGTAGTAGCCTTCCTGAATAAGCGAAAATTAACCGCGTGATGCTAACATCTTGCTATCATATGGCTACATGGGAACCCATATATCAGTGTCTTTCCACATGTGCATTTTTTTTCATGTAAGTTGAGGCGATGAGTTCGACCTCTCCTTGACTTGACATGAAATAAGCCTTGTACGTGGTCGTAAAACACAATTTCCATCGAACACACATACTTGACACGAGCTTTCAGGATTTGCGCATCAACATACGGAGTGAACCGCTTCGTGATGCGAAATCTATTAGCACCTAGTTCCCTTTTAACAAGTATTAACTATTGAGACGGAAGAAGGTCAACTGTACTAATGCAGTTACTGGTAGGCTATGAGCTCCTTTTAGGACCTTTTTAAATACCTACGGGAAATGTTGGTTGTCGTGTAACCCGTATCTTCGGCCTCAGTCGTGTGAAAGAGCCCATAGCGGAATTAGGATAGCCTCACAGCCATTGTAGTGTGAATTAATTGTATCGATTGTATTCATATGCTTATTGAATTTGCGTTGCGTACTCGCTAAAGCTACTCTGCATACCAAATTCTTCAAGAGTTGTACGTCTTTGAGCGGGTCATGAAATTGCCTGCAAAATAGCGCGTACAAAATCTGTGATAAATGGATGGTGCAGCCCAACCAAGATGAGGATCAGTCATTGCTGCCATGATACCTAGATGTCGGTTAGATATAATGCAAATTCCCATCCGTTGAGTCATTGTATTTCTTATACATGCCAAGAACCATCCCCAACTATCAGTATTCTCACCTTTTGTAATTGCAAATGCCAATGGAAACAACTGATTATTTCCGTCACACCCATGTAATCAATAACTTTCCTTTATCTTCCCATATAAATGTGTACCATCGATACTCATTCTGGAGACGACAATGTTCGAACCCTTCAATAGATAGCTTGAATGGCGGAACGCAGCGTTGGAATATCTCAGGTGTTTGGCATATTAATTTCACGTATTTTCAAATAATAATACATCCAGGTTGCTTGCTCTATAGCCAGAACAAACGTGGCATTTCTACGTATATGGTAGAAAGAAGCACTAAATAACTATCTAATTGCTTTATGCTTTCCGCCCAACGCCTTTTTGTATGATATTTGATATCCCCATTTCTTCATCACACTTGCTTGAATAGCAGCCGTAGACAATGTGAATTGTGCCTTAATTAATGCCTTTATATGACACAAGTATGCGGCCCAGTATATTTGTTGATAACAAATAACGAAGTATCTTTCACAACCATTGCACGAAGCTTCCATGGACAGTGACATTCTTCCACCTTCTTACATCTTAAAGCGAAGCGATTTTTTGAGGATCTGACAACGGCTTGTCTCTTGGTGTCTTTGTAATTGAGTAAATCTTTGCAGCCTCTTACAAATCAGATTCGATTAAAACTTATTATCGCGAATTCTCGCTCGAATAACCGTGTCTGTTGCACCCATGAAGTCCAACAACTTGCAACATCAATATCCAGGTTTTCTACATGTTGAAATTGAGGTGTTGGTGGTAAGTGATAATTAATAGGGGATGACTCATCCAATGTCATCATGCGCGGGTGATCGATACATCCGCAAAGAGGGTGATTGTCTTCGAGACATATATCCATATTCATTCTCAAACTTGGTTAAAGTTCGAAAGGAGGATGCATGTCCATGCTTGTCGACATCTTCATCATCTCCATCACATTCATCATTAACATCTTACCATCATATTCATCATTACCTTCTTCATGCACCTTTGTCTTCATCATCTCCAATTTGAAATTGATGTCAAGTCTTTGCCGCAGTCACTAGGCCCTAATGCGTGTCAGTTGTCTGACATTGTAATTATCGCGAACAAATAATCTACATGACCACCTGGATTAGTTCGATTGTGCCTTGACTCGAACAACATAATATCTGGGTTCATTTTCTCGATGGTTGTTATGTTAACGATTCAACATTTAGCGCGTACTCATCATCCGTCTTGGAAAGGTTGGAACTGTTCCATTTCTAGAGATACAGAAATGAGTACTAATTTGAACCTTAGTTTTGTCGATGATTTGTCTTTGAGTATATCCCATATCAATCAATTGTTGAAAGCAGCGTGCATTCAGCCGAGGCTATCTTCAAGGCCCGATAAAGTTTAGCTCCCCTCATATTCGACATCTGTTTTAGTCCTGCTGTTGTCATTATGCTAGTGACATATCACGGGGTGTTGGAAACGGACATGTTATTTTTATCTGAAATGGTCCCAAATGAATTAAATAATATGAGAGGTCATTAGCGTGCTCGAATCAACTTTATCATAAAGAAAACAATGATGTCCTCTATTTCAATCATTGTGTCATTTGTTATTCGAAAAAATAGTGGGCGGAGTGCTTTCTTATTTGCTTGAAATCTTTGTAACTTACTCTAGCATGATGTTGTTGTTGGAGTATGTCATAAGAACATGCCTCCGATGGGAAAATATATGTTATTAATCAACGTGCTTGAGCAGGGGAATTTATAATGTGTGTTATGTGTTAAAAGCTTCTGAAGATTAGCATTGAGTCATCCTCTGACCTTATCAAACTTAACCATTTTACACTAAGTCCCAGAAGGTCATGTTGGAGTGTATTGGAGAGGAGGTGCTCACCATGAGATCAATCAGTTTTGCAGTGCCCATTCCCTTCAATAAGTTTATATTGATATGTTTGATCAGGTATCGAACTAATTATATTATTGTTCATGACGAAATTAATGTGTGTCCTTGTAGCCTTTGTGATGGTTGCTAATTCTCTAGGGGTCTTGTTTTCATGGATGTATATGGAAAGTAATTAGATTCCTTTTTGTGCCATATGTGGGAGCTTGATTAGTTTGTGCAGGAAGTCGAGTTGTGATGACTTTATTTGCATATTATGGGATATTATCTTTGGCATAAATTTATATTTTCCTTTGTTATAAGTTCTTCGATTTACACTTGGGGAGATCCTTGTTTGGCTAATGATCAATTGGATGCTACAGATTGATGAAAAAAATGAAAGATTCTAAGGCACAATTTCGTACAGATGGAGCAGGAACGCACTAATGTAATTTCTTTGTCTTGTTAAAAAAGATTTTTCTTATTATTGTATCTTCCTCCCAGAATTATTGTAGGGACTAAAAGAAAAGAAGTGATTGATTTACTACTTCTTTTGATATGCATAACTAAAAAATTTAGAGTCAAATGCTGTTGAGAATGTGGGACCAAGATGAAAAAAAATTAAATAAAACGTTTCTTCAAAACAAAAGCGTTACCTGAGTCGGGATTAACAGAAGGGACGAGAAGGAGGAGAGCGACCGGAAGAGCGGTCGGGCTCGGAGGCGGGACGGAGCAATCGGAGCAGAGGAGAAGAGAATAAGGGCTGTGGGGGAGAAGAAAAAGCCCTAGAGGCGTCAAATTTTATTGACCAAATATCGGCGGGTTGTGGGCCCGGCGACATTTGAATTAATTAAATACGCCATTGTGGGCGGCGACAATTAACGAGTGAATATCGTCGTTGTGAGGTGACGGCAATTAACTTAAATTCAAATGCATTGTAGTCATTTGCAATTAACTTAATTCAATCTTCTTAGTCCTCGCGAAACGATGGGAATCACATGCCGGCGTTCTGTTTTTCGGCATTGCCTTTTCTACTTTTTGGTACAAATAGTTTCTCCTACAAACTGATTTTATCTTTTTTTTTCAAATACCTTATTTCCGTACAAAACTCGGAAAATGGAGAGATGTGGATTATGGAGGTTGGAATTTGGTGATTTAATAATAAAGCGATGGTGGTGATCATTTATGAGCTCTGCACACTCACTAGCATTTTTCCACGAGTGTCGTTCTCTCTATTTAATTAAAGTGGGTGCAACAATATCACCTGGTTTCTACTCGCTTTCTAAGTCGTTGGATCTATGAGTTACGTGTGTCACACGCCTGCGATTCTTTCTAGTTTTGTTGTTTGTAACAACCTAGAGTGGCATACACGCGATTGAGCCTTGAGTTGAGGTAATTTCATTAATTCCCTTATTTGGTGAAGGCATTGTTAGGTTATTGGCATAGTGTAAAGACTTATTAGGTTTGCAATGTGTGTCACATAAAATGAGGCAACTAAGCCCATAAATAGGTCACAAGTGATAAAATGGTTTTCAATTATGAACCAAGATCATTCCCACAAGGATTGTAGGTTTTATGGGGGATTGAGCACCTCGGCTATTGGATTTGTTCACTATCTGAGCGTCTCTATGATTTGGTGAAATTATAAAAGTGATAAAAACAAAGCTTAAACAAAAGTAAAGAGTGATTTGTGAAATACCAATGCAATTGAACAAAACAATAAAAGAAAGACTTGAGAGGAACTAGGGTTAGTTATCTTCAATCATGCTTTGTGATTCATCTAGATCCAACACAGGTTGAATGAATTATGATTTGAATTGGTCCTAGGATATGGTACAAGGATCCTACTTTCGTGTTCCCCCTTATATTTTCTCGCATTATCCACCTATTCACAGTTACGTTCTTCTAAGTCGATAGGGCGATACTTTTCAAAGGCATTTTTCCTCGGGAGCTCTATTAATCACAGTTACGTTCTTGCAATAGAACTACTTGGACTAAACTCTGCTTGGTCATAGTTAAATTCTTGCAATCCTCACTTGATACATTTGGTGTCCCCTCCTAGTAAAATCCACTTAATACTAGACCTTTCTAATTCCCTAAGCCTTTTTAACTAGTTAAATTAGAATTCTAATTAATTAATTCACACCTTAAGAGAATCGAGTTCAGATTTTAGGGCGTAATCCCAACGTCACCAAGGATACCCTAGTAAAATGATCGAAAACCCAATTCTCAGCATGTATCCAATTAGCAATCCATGATCTTCAAAATATTAACACCAAATACATCAAATCAAGTATAAATCATGACAAACTAAAGTTAGATGAATCGAACATCAAATCCAATAACGACCTTATAGAATGCTTGAGTCGATCATTTCAACCATCAAAACCAGCGGGAAATCATGTTAGCTGACAAACGTAAAAGTGTAAAAGTGAAAGAAGGAGTAGAGGCTGGAGATCTGAAATAGAGATAAAGTTGTAATAATCTTCAAGCTCCAGATCCAAGCTGAAATCCACACTCATAAGATCGTTCTTCAAGAAATGTTTCAATTACAAACCAAGTTCTTCACAAAACCACACAAATCAAAGAAATCCTAAGAAATCTAACATAAAAGATTGGTTATAAGCTCAGGAGAAAACCTTTAGAATATGGAGCCTTCTCTCCCAATTCAAACCCTTAAACCTCACGAGAATAAGAAGCATCTGGTAATTTGGAAATGGGCTAAAAAGATTGGGTAGAATGGCAAATTTCAAAAACCCCAGGCGTGATGTGTCATGACATGTAAATCTAATGTCACGGCGTATCGGTGTAAAGTGCAGATATTGATGGATGTCGTGGCACGTAGCAATTCCACGATGTCAGCGGCATGTTAGTGTTGATGCTTCTTCTTTCCTTCTTCAATGTCGCGGCATGTAGTTCCAATGTCGCGGCATGTCAGTGCTTATCACCCTAGTTCATCTTGGATGTTGCGACATGTAATTCCAATGCCGCAACATGTCAATGCTTGTGCTCTCAAGTGCTTTTTCTTTATGTAGGTAGGATGCTTGGCTTGTCGCTAACATTCCAGTGATTCCTTGCCTTTTCTTTGCTTGTTTCTTGCTCTAAAATGCTTGTTTTTCATCATGATTTCTACAAAATGTGTAGAGAGGGGAATTATAACAAATTTACATGATCTAGGTGTGAAATTCGCATTAAAAGCTCAACATGAATGTATAAGATATGCACAAATGCTATGTAATTTCACACCTAACAATTGTGTAGATCGGCAAACATTGAAATTGTTTGGTAGATTTCCGCGCTAACAAGCTTGTGTAGATCGTGAGATAAACCACTACAATGTGTTAGTGCGGTGCTTACGACCGAAATGTGTTGAAAGAAAACTACATGCATCTATATGTTGCTTGAAAGAATTTAGTAAACTAATCATTCTTCTCCAAGAACATGATTGTTGTAGGTGAGATTCTCCATCCCATGGTTCTTCAAATCCAAAAAGGCCACGGGCCTCGAGGGCTTGAACCCTCTTCTCCATTCAACATGAGAGGCTACAAGCCTTAGGACTATAAGGAAGTCCCGCCATCAACGGAAGATCCTCCGAGATTTATGCGGTAAAGGATGGCTGCAAAATTTTGTCACTAGACTACGCATTTTGGGTGGTATTCAAAGACCACTAAAGATATATTGTGACCCACCATATATATACGTATTATTATGTTCTTTCAAGGCATCCTACCATTAGAGAGAAACCAGAGAGAAATCTCAAATATATGTATTATACATGAGATTTAGAACCCATGATCTTCGACAACCTATGGATAGGGTATGTTTTCATTTCTTTATGTATTATTATTCTTAATGTTTGACATAGATTTTGGGAATATTTTGTTTGATTAGAAACTTTATAAATATTATTGTTCATATATAGATGATCTGTTTTTAATCCGATTATTCAACAATTTGTTGATGATTATACACCATTGACATATTTTGTGGTTCAATTCAAGATTTGAGAAATGAGAGTTGAATTAGACATGTTTAGGGCATTACATTTCACCATTGACAAGAAATTCTCATGGGTTTTGTGTGGTAATTGAGGTTTCTCGAGTTTATTGCACTCTTAGGGTGTGTATAGTACATTGGAATGAGTAATGAGAATGAAGAATCACTTTCCATTTATTCTTCTCAAGGAATAGAATCAATAATTTGATTTCATTCTTAGTGTTTGGATTAGTTTAGGAATCTTACGTGGGAATGATTGTTTATTTTCATTTCATTATTTGGTAATACAAGAAATTCAAATGAAAAAGAAATAAATTGAAAATAATCTGTAAAATTTTGAGCTTTTTAAGCATTCATTGATAAAATATTTTAATTATTCTCCATTGTTTTCATTTTAAAAAATAATTATAGTCATATGATTAAAAAAATAAAATATTAGAATTAAAATTATTTTTAATATATAAATAATTTTAAAGTATTTTAGGTTTTTAGAGCGGGTATTAAGCATCTTCTTAGTTTTTATGTAAATGTTTGTAAAAATGTTTTCTCGAGGATTATAAATTTAATGATAAAATAAAATGTTAATGTACTTTCTCACAAAAAAGGTAAATAAAAAAAATTCAAAACACATCCAAGACAAATTTTTTTTTGGATTTTCAATAACATAGCTTTCATAAAATGGTTTAAATTACTAATTGGAATTGTGGATCTGATGAATTAGAGGTAAAATAGTAATTTTAAGTTTTTATATTTTTTAAGGAGAATGATGAATAGTTGTCAAAGAAAATGAGAAGGGTGAATCAGAATACCACCTATATATAAGAAATCCAAATCCTACGTAAAAGTAGAATTTGATTCCCACTTGAATTAGTTTCCATTCCATTTCCTTATGGTTAAATTCATCAAACATGGGAATGGGCTTAAGAGATGCTGTTGTTCCCATTCCACCTCTCTATACCCATGATCCAAACACACCCTTAGGACTTAGGTTTTCCATCTTTCATTTCACCCATTCATATGTTAGTTTAGGATTTCAGTTCTTTGGTTGTTTTCTTTGTCATTTTCACCTGAATTCCACCATTCATATAAAGTTAGGATTACCCAATTTCAGTACTTAGTAATTTAATCTCCATGGGAACGATACTTTACTTACTTCTATATTACTTGATGAGACACGTGCACTTGCGCACATAAGTGTCTTATTTTTATATGCGCATTCGCACTATCAACAACATCTATATCCATCGCATCAGTACACCTCGTCATTATACTTGCTAATAAGAGGAAACTTACAAATGTTCATGCACTTGAATACCATAACTTCAAACCGCGATAGCATATGAGTTTGGGTGAGTTTTAAATCTCTCTAATTGTAGCGTTTCCATAATTACTTATTATGTTATCACGACTCCCCTTTATCGATAATAAGATCCTGAACTCCTTACAGTACACCTAGTGCGAAATAGCTTATGGTGTTGAGACTCATCACCGCACTTCGGAGATAACATGAGCTTCCCTCACCCACAAGTTCCTTCTGCTCATATTCCTCATAATCATCATCCCCATCAGGCCCACACCTCATTTTCTACAACATCATCGTCCTTTTATATCATATTCAATGCCTTCCGTTTAGGACATTCATTGGAATGTTGGCTAACCTCTCCACATGCAGCATAGCTAGAAAGGCCTTGCATAAAGGGTTACTATTTTTAGTAGTATGAAAAGAGTTGCCCTTTCACTCAGCCTCCACTATACTTTTCCCTTTTCCTACACCACCATTGATAGTCTCCATAGTTTTGGACATGGCTAAAGGTGTTTTTCCCTTGTCACTTGGAACCTTATTATCTACCCCTCCATATCTTCTATAATTAATTTTCTGAGTTTGCTCAAAATAGGTAACTCAACTTCATTGCAATTCAGCCTCTTGCATCTTTGAAAACCATCTTACCCAATTTTATCTCTAATGATGCCTTGACCCACTCCGAATATCTTGCCTTTGGTTTCCCACTTTCTAATAGCGGTGCTTTACGCTAATCTAAAAATTTAGCGATATACTTATTCACCTCTTGCTACCACGTACGTCTTTGATGAACATAAGACTGTATTGTTATTAAGTCAGGATGACAATCTACGTAATAATTGTTTCATCTTATGTGTTTAGATGGACCATACCCTTCTCTCATGATACAAACCACCAACTTATGAGGAGACCCATGATGAAATAGCTTGGAAAAACCACTCTAGTGTTAGAGCAGATGGAGGACCTTGACAGTTGCTTAAAAGGATGCAAGAACAGAGCATAGAAGATGCCCTGATCGGTGATAGAAGTAGATTGATAGGCGCCCGATGAGACGCCACGAATAGCAAGTAAGTTCAAGAGTTCTTTTCGAGAACCAAGAGAATTTAAACTCTCAATTTTATTAATTTGTAAACTGAAGAAAGTAGGGATAACACGTCTATAAATAGGCCAAAAAATATGAAGAACAAAACAAAGATTTGGCCACAAAAGAAACTAAATATTCAACCAAAAACTAGAAAGGAAACTAACTTTTCTAAACTCCTTTTAAAAAGAAAACATCCCTGAAAAAAAGAAACACAGATAATTTAGGACAAGACTTGGTAATCAAATGGTGCAAATGCGGAACAAATTAACGACAATTAGGAACAATTTAGCGATAAATCGGGAGTGCGTCGATGAATCGAAACAATTTAGCGACCGTCAAGAACAAATAAACACGAATCAATAGCAAATCAATAGCAAATTAAGACAAATCAGCTCCACGAAACATGATAAATATGGAGCGAATAATCACGAATTACTTGAAATCAACATAAATAAAAGCAAATCGGCTCGAAATAGCAACATAGCTCGATAAGTCAAACACCTTAGCTCTTGGTCCAAATCCGAATTTACTTTGATGATGTGGACCATCTTTGTTTCCTCTTTGGAGTTGAACACGTGAGCTTCTTCCACTTGAGCATCTTGAATTAAAACATTAAGAGCTTCTTTGAATCTCTTGGCTCCCAACTTCATTGTCATGTCAGGCGAGTGGAATTTCTGAATTAAATATTCATTCCTTAGCCATTACCTCCCATGTCTCATCCTCATCTCTCTCAATTTGTCCCACCATACCGATGCTCCCACTTTTAACCTAAAAGTAATAAATTTAACCTTCCTATCATCAGGCAACTCGGTGTAGTCAAAGAACCTGTCTACTTCAGTCAACCAATCCAAAACCCCTCAATATTAAGATCATCACTGAAGTTAGGGATATCTACCTTTAGTTTGTATTTGTCGTCTCCTCTATAATTTGGTTGTCACTATGTAATGCCCCAAATACCCCCTGGGATGGCATTACAGCTAGCAATCATTGCACCATGAGAGCACTAATAAAATCCCATAAATAGCAGGGTCCTTAATTTAACACAATTTGGAGCGAGGTTCCTTTGTTAGGAGCTCTACCGAAACAATCTGATAATGATTATAATACATCGCCCGTTGGGCCCGTTTATCATTACAATATTTACAGCATTATCTGAGATTTCCATTCACGTATCACATTCCTGATAACCTTCGAAAGAATAAATGACCATGGCCACAATATCAAAAAGATATTATGACAATGGCATTTACATTTCAAAGAATTAAGTTTATGATACTTGTGACGAGAATAACAAAATACTAGACTTCACATGATTCCCAAAATAATTTCTCTAGTCTAGTACCCGAAGAGCTAATACGCTCACACATATTCACCTCAGATTTAGATTCCCCTCGGGTGAGGGCCTCCCAGATGCGGGTTCTCGGCTCCTATGCCTCCTTAAAGGTAAAATGAAAAGATCATAAGTAGGGGGTGAGCACGAAACTGTATGGAAGTCCTCGAGCTCAGTAAGGTTTAGAAAAGTATAAAAAACAGTCAGTCTCATTTTTTTTTGACATAACATATCATAGATATAAAATTTTGCATAAAACAATGACATTGAAAACAGATCTCAGGTTTATATAAAAACAACATAAGTAAATGTACGCAAGCAACACGTAAACAAAATTATAAACAGTTTCACCAAATACCATTTCCAACCGTTATTTTGGCAAGTGACATACTTAAAAGTAACCTCCACCCCTATCGTGTTATTTTTGTTTCTCAAGCATCCTTACCAGGAACCTCTTGAGATAAAATGAACAACCTTACAAGGAACCTCTCACTCTTCATAGTAGTATTTCTCAAGCATCCTTATTAGGAACCTCTTAAGAATATTTAGAGCATCCTTACAAGGAACCTCTCACTCTTCATAGTAGTATTTCTCAAACGTCGCTACGAGAAACCTTTAAGAATATTAGAGCATCCTTACAAGGAACCTCTCACTCTTCCTAGTAGTATTTCTCAGAAGCATCCATACAGAACCTCTTGGGAATATTTAGAGCATCGCTACGAGGAACCTCTCATAACTGTGTAGTATTTCTCAAGCATCCTTACAAGGAGCCTCTTAAGAATATTTGGGGACATCCTTACAGGAACCTCTCACTCTTCACAATAGTATTTCTCAAGCATCCTTACTAGGAACTTTGCCAGAATATTTAGAGCATCCTTACAAGGAACCTCTCATCCTTTTATTTCAATCACCATAGAATTTATCCTGTATTCAGTCTCATAACTAATCCTGCATACGGAATCACCCACATTATAGAATTTGTGTTATATAAGAATCCCCCCATGCTATGTTAGAATCCTGTCTTTATGTAAGGATCCCCAGTACTATATGGGAATGTGTTATATAAAATCCACGTACTATATAGAATCCCCGTCATATATTTGATCCCCCTGATATGCTTGAGTCCCCCTATGATATGTTTGAATCTCACTAGATTCCTCAATCACCATACCTGAAATTTATTCTACCAACAATCAATCCTCATAACCAATAATTCCATACAATCTCAGATTTATGAAAAACTTAGAATCCACAGGGTCATAAACAACCAGCTTGATTTAGGAAATACAAGGGTGCACAGTATTTATTTCACCACTCACCCGAAACTCTAGCATTTAGAAATCAATTCTCCAATTAACATTTAGATAAAACTCCCTTGTTTATACGTCTGAGGAGAATATTTCCAGAACACATAACTATAGCATTTATAACCCAAAGCACCATCTT
This sequence comes from Tetrastigma voinierianum, assembly GCA_016808115.1. Lineage (NCBI taxonomy): Eukaryota > Viridiplantae > Streptophyta > Magnoliopsida > Vitales > Vitaceae > Tetrastigma > Tetrastigma voinierianum. Next base: position 53,835 of record JAEQBH010004774.1, on the reverse strand, counting down.
GACTATATGCTAGCCTCGATACCAAGTGAATGGGAGAAAACCCCTACCTTAATCTTTGGTTGATATGGAGATCTTGAGCTTTTGTATCACATTTGCCCTTAAATCTCTTAGCTCGGCCTTCCTTCCTTCTTCTCCAACGATCCCTAGGGCTTTAAGAGGTGTAAGGTGCGAGTGGGGTGGAGAAAATCTGAGAAAAAAAGAAGAAAAATGTGGGTTTTAATCCAGCTGCCCCGAAAATTACTGTTCATGGGGTATTTTTGGTTTTTCTTCAAAATTACGGTTTACTTTTCACTCTCAAATTGATCTGCAGACTACTCCTAAGGTTTTAAACGTTGGGATTCATTTTTAATGTTATTTTAGCCTAAAAACCTTTATTTATATTTACGTAACTTGTTTTTATATTTGCTCCATTCTTATACTTTGATTTAAGAAAAGGGCGTTAGTGCAATGAAAACTAGTGGACGGTGTGATATTTAGACATGTGGGGGTTCTGATCCACCCCCCTTAAAGAAAGTTTGATCTCGAAACTTACCTCTAGTAGCGAATAAATGTGGGTACTTCTCTCGTATTTCTAGCTCCGGTTCCCGTGCCGAAAGCAGCACCCTTTCCGTGGTGTTACCACAAAACTTTCACTAGTCGGATGATTTTGTTCTTGACACCTTTTCTTTAATTGTCGAGAATCCTCCAGATTACATTCTCATATGTTACCCCCATCTTGGACTTCTATATCTTCCGGTTTGTGAAGCGTTGTCAGATAGACACTTCCTCGGCATTGATCGTGGAATCGTCCTTACACCTCAGGCAGGCGGCGTAGTATGGCGTCGCCGCTTTGCCTACCACTTTGATCACTTCAAATGGCCCAATATATCTTGATGCTAACTTTCCTTTCTTGCCAAATCTGAACACTCCCTTTTTGGGGGACACCTTGAGAAATACATAATCCCCCTCTTGAAATTCCAAGGGTCTTCGTCGTCGATCCGCATAACTTTTCTATCTACTTTGCAGGTGTGCCTTTCTGGATAAAGTTGAATCTTCTACGTAGTTTCGGAACAATCTCGGCTTAAGCAGGCTACTCTGGCTGGCTTCCAGCCCGCATATCGGTGATCTACATGGCCTTCCATCTGATACCTGTAGGTGCCATCCCGATACTTGCACATTAGATTGTTGTTATCACATGAGAATTCTCTGATGGAAAATGGATTGGATCGTTTCCATGGAAGTCGATCATGACACATACTTGATGTCTTCCCATAGCTTTGTATATCACCATTTCGGTTGGCCATCCCGGTTTAGGGATGAAAAATTTGTGCTGAAAACGTAACTATCCCCGTCGCTTGTTGTAGACTTTGCCAAAGCGGGTACTGGCGGGAATCACTATCCGACACGGTAGAGAGTGGAACTCCATGCAATCTAACAATCTCACGGATATAGAGCTGGCTCAGAGTCTCGGTTATTGTCGTGGTCTTCTTCACCAGGGGAAATGAAGCGGACTTGGTGAGTCTAGCCAACGTAACCATACGACATTATGCCCTCGTGCGGTGTGAAGTGGAAGCCAGTCTGAAGTCTGTGGTGATGTGATCCAACTTCCACTGCAGGATAGGCAAGATTTGTGTGGTAATCCTCGAGACCTTCAGTCCTCGATCTTTGTTGTTGACACAGCACATTTTGAAATGTAATACAACCACATCCCTTTTTATTCCCCTTCCACAATACTCTTTAACTATTGTCATACATTTTGTTACTCCTCGGATGGATGGAGGGAACTTGGCAGGTAGCATTCTGATACTTCTGGTATAGATCATGTTGAGTTTGCAACCTTCCACAATAGTAACTCATCATTAATTGTACTTGATTCTCAGTATACTCACTCTCTCAACTACTCATTATAGCCTCCAACTCATTGTCTCTTCGTTACAAAGTCACGATCCTTTGTTGAAGCAATGGTTGAGCTACAAGATTGAATATGTGGTCGAGATTCGCTACCTCAGTCCATAGATCTCAAAAATCTCTTAGGGCATCCTTGACTTCCATTCACTTATGGAAGCATTGGTTTCAAAGACTTTTCATTAAGTGCATCTACCACTACATTTGCCTTTCCCGGATGGTAGTTGAGTGTGAAATCATAGTCTTCCAGGTACTCAACCCACCTCCTTTGTCGGAGATTCAAGTCTTTTTGTGTGAAGATATACTTGAGGCTCTTATGATCCGAATACACTTGGAATTTCTCCCCATATAAGTAGCACTCCTGACTTGGGCAAAAACCACGGCTGCTAGTTCCAGTCATGGTGGGTAGTTACGCTCATGAGGGCTTGAGTTGCCCTCGAGCCATAGCGACTACCTTACCCCACTTGCATTTAAAGACATCCCGAGCCTCGTAGAGAAGCATGAGTGCACACCTCGTATCCTTCCCCTTTGTTAGGAATAATAAGGACAGGGTCATTGTCAATTCTCCTTTAAGTGTGAAAAGCAAGTTCACACTCACAGGTCAAAATTTCTCTCCATCGTAGTCGAGGCGAGTCATTGGCATTTGCAAGCTTGGAGAATCCTCCTGAACCTCAGATGGCGACTGCTAGTGAAACTCGTACCTCAGTCACACATTCTTCGATGGTTCTAACTTCCATCACTTCCTCAATCTTTGCGGTCGACATCTACACCACATTCGAGCACCCACATGGCGAGGAATTTCACCTCCTTCATCCAAAACTCGCATTTGCTCATCTTAGCATATAACTTATGCTCCCTCAAAGTCTAGAGCACAATTGTGAGATGGCATTCATGCTCCTCGGGCATCCGTGATTTGATTAGTATGTCATCAATGAACACAATGACAAATTGATCTAAATACAGTTGAAATACCCTATGCATCAAGTCCATGAAAGCTACGAGGGCATTAGTCAATCCGAACGGCATTACCGTGTACTCGAAATGACCATGCAAGATGCAGACGATCTTAGGAATGGCCTCCTCCACCCCGGTCGCAATTGATGGTACATGTACGAGATCAATCTTGGTGTAACACTTGAACCCCTCATTGATCAAATAGGTCATCTATCGGTCGAGGTATTTATTTTCCTTTGTCCTTCCGTTTAAGCACATTTATGGTCAGTGCATGACGAAGGGTTTCATCGTACTTCTTCTGAAGAGGACTAGAGCTCCCAATTGGTACTTAGACGGATAAACCTAATATTTAACTTGATTGAGGTCCCGATTGCTTCCCTTGTCCTTTAGCTCCAAAGGTGCCATATGGTAAGGGGCAATGGATATGGGTTCGGTTCCCGGATAGAGATCAATCTTGAATTCAATCTCTCTTTGTGAGGTAACCTTGGTAGTTCATGCAGGAAGACATGCAGAATCGGAGTACTGCAACATCGCCCTCTTAGGGTTTTTATCCTTCTCCTCTCCGATCAATCTAGCTGAAACTCCAAGTGGCTCCTTTGCCTTAGCTTTCAAGAATTTTACTTATGGTAGAAATGGATGGGAATAACCGGTCATTAATGAAGCTGAAAACTACCCTCCACATTAGCCCGGAGTGTAGATTAAACCTTCTTAACCGATCCATCCACTTTACGGAAGTGAATGAAGTCCATCCCAAATACTCCAATCATACCCTGAATCTAGAGCAATCAAGTCCACCGATTGGTGCGTGCTCACCCGTCTGAGCCGCATGACCCTTGCAGACACAGTGGTACCCTAATTGTTCTCGAGTAAGCGAGTGACATTTAATGCTGCTTTCTACAGCTTTCAAGAGTTCAATCTAAATCGATAGCATGTGTAGTGCGTATAAATGAATGAGTCGCACGAGATCAAATAGAATTCGGGCCCATGAATTATAAAGAAAAATGATACCTTCCTGTTGCATTGGAACATCTTTATAGGCGAGTCAAGCGAACCTGCTCCCTTGGATAGCATCACTGGGGCTTAGGCCCTCGATGTCCTCTTTGCTTGGTAGTGGCACAGGTGGGGGTGGCCCGATTACTATCTGAGGATCTGCTATCCCTAAAGTATTCCTGCGGGGTGGATAAATTGGACAATGCGTTCTAATATGACACGCACCTCCATGCAAGCCGGGATCGTGAATTAGTGCTGCTCCCAACGGCACACCTCAGAGCCTCGGCCCAGCTGAGGTCTAGGTCCCATTATGCAGTGCGGGCGGCGATAGGTCGCCTGCGAACTCCACTAATGCACTGGCCAGGATCGGACCTCCTCGCCAAACTTGTCGTCGTTGGCTATCCTCTATATGCCTCTCCACGAGTGCAGCTCGATCCACAATATCCCCATAGTCTCGTATCTTGAGAGTTACTAACTTCTCTCGGATGGCCGGCTTCAAGCCTTGTTCAAAGCGCTTAGCCCGGTTAGCCTCTGTAGAGATAAACTCCATGGCATACGGGATAGCTCAGTAAACCTCCTCTCATACTCAACGTAGTTGTGCCACATCCCTTGAAACAGAGAAAATCGATCTTCATTACATCTGCAGCCAGTTCCGGAAAATATTTGTCTTGGAGATTTGATTGAACTCCCAGTAGGTGCTAATGTCCTCCTTCTCTTTCTGGGTCCCACCAGTGATCGGCCTCTCATCGAATAAATACGTTGTCGGCCAGAGCTTTAAAGTCTTCCGACCTTCTCCCCAGGCCATCAAAGACTTTTGTCACCCGGCAGCTCCACCTATCCATATCCAAGGGGTTTGAGCTTCCTTGGAAAGTGGGTGGGCCTTGCCTTAGGAACTCTCGAAGGACGACCATTCTCCTATTCTCCTCCCCGTTGCGATTACTTAATTTAGTGAATATAGTCCCCACCCGGTGTGGTTATTGTTATTTATATACGATGTTGCACTAGAGTGGTGAGTTCCCTCAAACATTGATAAATGCCATTCATGGCATCGAGAGGTGGTGGATTTGCTTGACCTCCACGACCACGCCGGCGTCCACGTCCTCGTCCGTCGTCCATCCTGCACATCAATTTACAATTTAGTTCCTTAATGTACAAGACATCCTAATTACAATCAACACTCTTACCCACCGTAATTCTCTCTCTCTATAGTGGTACTCCATAAACTACAACTCCCATGTAAGACCTAAAGCCTAGACTCTGATACCAACTTTGTAACGCCCCAAATACCTCCTAGGACGGCATTACATGCTAACAACCATTTACACCATGAGGCCTTAATAAAATCAATATAAAATAGCAGAGGTCCTTAATTTAACACGGTCGAGCGAGTTTTCTTTGTTCAGGGAGCTCTACCCAAAACACAGCCTGTGCGATTATAATACATCACCCACATTAGGCCCATTTATCCATACAATATTTGCATTATCCCAGATTTCCATTCAAGTATACAATACCTGATAACACCGAAAGAATAAGCTGACCATGGCCTGATATCGAAAAGAATATGTCAATGATAGCATTTACATTTTCAAAGAATTAAGTATGATAGTATAGCGGAATAACAAAATACTAGACTACATGATTCCAAATAATTTCTCTAGTCTAGTACCAAAGAAAGCTGATGCTCTACATATTTCACCTCAGGTTAGATTCCCCTCGGATAGAACCTCACGATGCACGGGTTCCTCAGCTCCTATCACACCTCATCAAAGAAATTAAAATGCGCGAGGAATGTAAGTTGGGGGAGGGTGAGCACGGATTACGGCGGAAAATCCTCCCCAAACTCCAACAAGGTTTAGAAAAGTATGAAAACGATCGGTCGTTTTTGACATTATAACATATCATAGATATAAAAATTTTGCATAAAACGATGGCATTCTGAACAAATCTAGTTTATATAAAAAAACAACATAAAGCAAATGTACCGCGCGACAGCGATGTAAATAGAATTATAAACGATTTCACCAAATATAAATTTCGACCGTTATTTTGTAGTGGCGTCTTAAAAGTAACCTCCACCCCTATCGCATTATTTTTGTTTCTCAAGCATCCTTACAGATAACCTCTTGAGATAAAATGAGCAACCTTAAAAGGAACCTCTCACTCTTCATAGTAGTATTTCTCAAGCATCCTTACTAGGAACCTCTTAAGAATATTTAGAGCATCCTTACAAGGAACTTCTCATCTCCTTTTATTTCCAATCACCATACGAAATTTATCACCCTGACGATTAATCTAAACAACGATCACCGTATCGGAATCACCCGTATTATATAGAATCCCTATACTATATAAGAATCCCAACGTATATAAGAATCACCCATACTATATAATAATCCCCATACTATATTAGAATCCCCATACTATGTAAGGGATCACCGCCTATATAAAGTCACATGTTATGGATGAAGAAGAAGGAAGGAGAGAGGGGGAAGACAAGAGGGATTTATATTCATATTATATGATGTTTCTCTTTATTATGTGACTTCCCCGACAATATGTTTGAATCTGACTAGATTCCTCGATCACCATACAGGAATTTATTCTACCAACAATCAATCTCATAACTTGATAATTCCATACATCTCAATTTAGGAAAAACTTCTAGAATCTAGACAGTCATAAAACAACTTAGGAAATGATTAGGAAATACAAGAGATCGCACCCATGTTGTTCACCACTCACCACGAGCTCTGGCATTTGAAATCTGAATTCTCAATTAACTTAGTTTAAGAATAAAACTCCTCGTTCTCACGTCTGAGGATAATGGTTTTGAACATATAAATAGCATTTTATAACCCCCAAAGCATTACATATATATAATAACCTAGCTTCCAAGTATGTAAGTGAATGGGAGAAAACCCTACCTTAATCTTTGTAGTTTGATATGGAGATCTTGAGCTTTTGTATCGGTGCCCTTAAATCTCCTAGCTCGACCTTCCTTCCTTCTTCTCCAACGATCCCTAGGGCTTCAAGAGGTGTGGGGTGCGAGTGGGGTGGAGAAAATCTGAGAAAGAAGAAGAAAATTTTGGGTTTTAATCCAGCTGCCCTAAAAATAACTGTTCATGGGGTATTTTTGGTTTTTCTTCAGGTGATTTTGCCACTACACTCTCAAATTCGATTTATAGAGGCCCACTCACAAAGGTTTTTGGCGTTTTAGTTCATTTTTAATGTTATTTTAACCTAAAAACCTTTATTTCTATTATTTATGTAACAATTTTTATATTTGTCATTCTTATACTTTGATTTAAGAGCTAAAAAGGAGAACGTTAATTGCAACAAAACTAATTGGACGATTATTGATATTTAGACATGTAGGGGTTTACACACTATCTTCCACCTCTTTTGTCACCACCATTGGTTGCATAATCATGAGTCAACCTCCTCATTTGAAGTGTCATCAAATCCCTACGACTTGCCTTCTTGGTTCCATTATGTTTTGGGATAGGATTAAAAAGTGGGTCTAGCGAGAATAATGCCTCAGCCATTTTCTTCATAAATCATTCCTACACTCTTGTCCATTAATACTCGACAACTTTACCGTGATTGTGCTTGTACTATTTTCAATTCTTGAGATTAAGTGCAGTTGATTATTCTACCATTAATGTTTGACCTCCCAAACGACCTGCATCCTCGATCGCCATCTTGGGATTGGTTACCATCACTAGCACCAGTATTAACCATCAATTGGGAGAAACCCACTCTGATACCACTTGAAGTAGCGTGTAGCATGATTGATCAACAAGAATAGCTCGTCTTAATCCAAAGACCAATTCTCAATCCAAATAACAAAATAACGCAAAAGCTGTGAATTTGTTGATAAATTGACAAAAGTGATAAAATTCCCCCCAAAAACAAACTCTAAAACACCCTATTTATACTAGACATAATTTGGGTATAAAAGGAAATAAAATACTAATAAAAACATTAGGAAAAGAAAATAATACCCCAAAACAATAAGGGAAAAAAGAAATAATATCATAAAACAATAATAGGAAAGAAGATATAGCGCATACAAACAATAATGGGAAATAAAAATAATATCCAAAAGAAATAAAGATACTAATAAAACAGCCAAAAAATAAGGATTTTGGTGGTTTTCATCTAACGACATAAATCGGTTCTTATCAACAATTTTGGTATGTCATTTATTTAAAAATTAGACCTATTAAAATTTGGATAAAATATTAATTTTTCTTAAGATTTGTATATAATTTTAGCATGATGAGGATGTTTTTTTTTTTGCACTTGATTTTTATTTTAAAATAGAATTTAGAATTATTACATCATGATAATATTTATTTTTTATTTTTTATTTTACTCATCTGATAAAGTGTTACCTAGAGCATTATATAAAATATTTTCATTGTATCCTAATATTAATGTTAAATTATCACATACAAATTAGTAGGGTTCGAAAAATAAGGCTCACGAGGCCCAGCACGAGCCCGAGAAGAGGTCGATGACCCAAAAACACTCGGGCTCACTTTCATTTTAAGCCCCGAAGGAGAGGCATGCCCATTGAAGCATTCGACCTTTATGACATTCAAGCCTTTGGTGTAGGCTCGGAATGAGGTCAAGCAGCTTAGCCCAGTGATTATGGGAAGTCTCCCATGTCTGAAAATATAATAATCACTGTAATATATTATTATGAAATCAACCAAACCTGCGATAAGGAAGAAAAGAAGACAATAATAAGTCATCATCAAATCGGATCCCTGACCAAGGAAGATTATCGAATAAGCTACTCTTTCTATATCCTTTACCAAATCGTCACAGATAATAACAAAAATATCCATCAGTAGGGAGCCGAATCCTAGTCACCATCAATGGTTGAACATGCACTTTATAAATCTGAGGCCACCATCCGATTGAAGATGTGATGATATTGCAGCGTACTCATGCGGACATCTTGTGACACATCGCCTACAGCGATCTATCTTTCTCTCAGGAAAACTGGCGACATCGGCGGAGGAGGCATGAAGGCCGAAACTCCCTCGCTATTATAACTCTTGTTTTGCGGAGGAATACCACCTTCAAAGCACGCGGCCGGCCATTGATGATCCTATTTCAGCGAACGATCCAGCGACACAGCCCGGTCCACCGTGGTCAGTGCGGCGCATTATACGCTCCGACCGATTCGATTAAGCGGCATCGCTCCGATTACTTAGCGCCGTTTGTAAGGCGGCGATTCGCCTACAAATATAAGCGATTTTGATTCTGTCGTGTCGACTTGAACCTGGCGAGGGCGGCCTTCATCCCCGAGATGCGGGGCCAACCGACGGCGAATGGCGAAACCTCGTAGCGTGCGATGCGGCTGACACGGACGAGGTGGAGCGCTCGCCTCACGATCGACTTAATAGAAGAGTTAGAACAACTACTTTGAACCGGTCACGGCGACCCGCGGGAGTGCGGCCGATTGAGAAGGCGGCGAGCGGCCTCGCGAAGGACAACCGCGATATGAACTCCTGCGTGGGTAAAGCGAAGCGAATCCAGCGAGCGGGACGCGGACCACGTCTAGCCCACGGCCCGAAGTGATGTGAAGCAACACTTGGAGAGCGTCGAGAGCGAGGCTGCACCACCCTCGACGAGAGGCGGGGAACAATTATAGGAGCAGAGGTTGAAGGCTCGGCGAGCTGGTAGTGTGAGGAGGTAGTAGAGGGACGCTCGGCGCTATGGATATGATACAACAAAGCGAGTCACCCTCTGTGATGAGATACTCCTTTCCCTTCCGATAGGTTTTGAATGCCACGGTGGAGACGTTCGATGGCAGCGAGATCGTCGATCATCTCGACACTTACAAAAACCGAATGGGCGCATGGGTGCTTCAGAATCCGTGCGATGCGAGCTACGCTATCACTAAAAGGCCCACTTCTTGGCATGGTTCAAGCCAGAGCTTCCACCGATCGTCGATCTCCTGATTGAGAGGCTATCCATTTGCATTCGTCTCTCACTTTGTTGGGGCTTGAGATGTATAGAAAGCCAGGTGCCATCTACTTACCATCAGCGGGGCTCATGAGCTTGAGATCTTATGTCCAACGATTCAATCTTGAGTCTCTGGTAGATATACGGCAGAAATTCGCGATCAGCTGTGTTCATTCTTTGGCTTAGGGATTCGGTCGAAGAGCTTGATGTTTTCCATCTCCAAAAAATCCACGAACAAGCATGGCTGAGGTGCTCGCAAAGCGGAGTATATTAAAAAAAAAAAAAAAAAAAAAAAAAAAAAAAAGGTGAAAGCCCTCATTATCGAGAAGAGCTCTTCTACTCATAAAGAAAAGCGGAATGGAGACAAGCAGCGGGGCGAAGCCCCGAAAGACAAGCGGCGAGGAAGATCTCGAAGAAACGCAGAGCGATCCCAGGCGTGGGAACCTCGAGGTCGTCTCGGTCCACCGCAGTCAAAGGCGGCGGCGCTATTTGCCTCGGCGTTTCACCGCCGCGGCTTGGAGTATCACACCGGGTCTGAAGTGCGAAACAAAGCGATTCTTGAGGTGACGACTCAAATGAGATATTCAGACCCGCTGACGAGAGACAACTCAATGCTAAGGTTCCGCCAGAATTCACGGACCGCCACGGGTGACTACGCCTCTTCGAGAGAAATAGAGAAATTATGTCTGGTAGCGGATACCTCAGGCGCTTCGCTATCCTGAAAATCGGGCTCAATCAAGCTGAACCCGGAGGCCCATCTCGTGACCACCGCTCGGAGACGGCGACTCGGCACAGCCAGCCCCAGGTGAAATCCTAGGTAATCTGGGAGGATTCGCGGGAGGTGGGAATCGACTCGACTCAGAGAGGCCCATCTCGACATCGGGTTGCGAGATAAGCGGAAATACCAAGCGGTGTCTAAACTACATTGGCTCAAACATCCATCACATTCTACGACTCATATACGGAGAGTTGCTGACATCCTCATAACTGACCCTTTGGTAGTTAGCATGGAATTGTAGCCCGACAAGCGATTCCTTGGTCTGGTGACAGGGAGTTGGTGATATCGTATTAGCGTCGACCCAGCCGATGAAATGGGCATTGGAAGGAGAAACTAGAGCGTCAACACTCGTGCGGGGTTCTGCGGGAAAGGTATTACCTCCCAGGCTCGATACAATTGGTACTCACCTTGGGGAGATCCCAGTATCGGCGTGACTGCGGCTAGATTCACGATCGTGACGCCATCTGCTTATAACATGTTCTTGAATGAGACCCTCTCGATACGATAAAAGTCATCCCTTAGCGTATCACATGATGATCAAATTCCCTGCAGTAGCGGGGGTAGGAATGGTTCGAGGGGTCGACAGTGGCTGGGAATCTTCGGCATCCATGAAGCAGAAAATGATCGACAACATATACCCTGAATGGGCTCGACATCGTGACGAGAGGTGCTCGCTCGACACGAGCCCTCGAGAAGAAGCCCGGGAATTGGTATTGTTGGGCTTGACGACCACTGAACATCCTCGCTTGTATGGCTCCCAGTACCAGAGGAGAGACCTCGAAAACCTCCTTATCCATTTTTTAAGACAGAACAAAGACGTCTTCGCATGGAAGCAGGTGGATATGGGAGGAATTGATCCTACGGTAATCACTCATGGTGAGCGTCAGCCCGTCAGCACAAGCGATTAAACAAAGAGGAGGAGCTTGCGGCGGGAAAAACAAAAAGTCATTAGCAGGGGAGATTTGGCAAACTCTACTGATGGGAAGCGGAGTGAGGAGGTAGAATACCTGAATGGCTAGCTTGACGTCGTGCACGTCGAAAAAGCAAATGGCAAATGGCGACTGCATCGACTTCAACGGCATCGACAAAGCATGCCCAAAAGACAGTTTCCCTCTACCGCGAATCGACCTCATCGTAGATGCCGCTACTTGATCCTTTGAACTCCTGGTTTATGGATGCATGCCATTTCTGTCCGGTCATTATGGACCCGGGTGACGAGAAAAACCTGGATTCGTCGCCGCGCGGGAACCCTGCATTGTCGTGTGATGCCGTTCGGGCTCGAGCCGGGAGCTACATATTAGAGGTTGGTGGTCAGATATTCTGAAGCGGATAGGCCTGACATGGAAGTGTACATAGATGACATCTTTGGTAAAATCCACCACGTCGAGCTCGCGCCGCTCATCTATCAGAGGCGTTCAGATCTTGAGAAGCTATAACATGAAATTGAATTGACCAGTGTGCCTTGAGTATCGTAGGAGAAAATTCACGAACTTTCATGATCGACCAGGAATTGAGCAAATCGGTGAATAAAGTGTAACGACGTACCTTCGTATCAAGTATAAAGGAAGTTTAGTGCTGGCGGGAAGGATTAGCGCCTTAAAAGTAGGTTGTATCCGAGGCAAGTGATAAATGCCAGCCTTTCTTCCAAGTCCCGAAGAAAGCCTTTCAATGGGATACGAAGTGAGAGGAAGCATTTTTAGCATTGAAAACATATTTGAGCTCCCCTCCCATTCTAGTAAGTCCTATTGAAGGGGAGCTCCTCACCTGTCCTGTTTGTATCAAACTTCTCGACCCGGTCGCAAAGTCCTCGTCGAGGAGACAAAAGAGCAGTCTGACATCCGGTTTACTATTGCGATGGAGCTTTGAGAGGAGTGGAGGAGGTGCGGGATGGAGAAACCCAATTTTGGCCTTGATGCGCTTGGCTGGAAACTCAGCCCTTACTTCGAACTCGCTCATAGAAGTTCAATGTGGAATGCGATGAAAGCGAAGTGTTACATAGACGAGAAGTCTCGGAAGAGGTGATGAAGTGGGCCATAGAGCTAAAAGCGAGTTGACATCGGATATAAGCGAAAGCGCAATAAAAGGGCAGGTCTTGGCAGACCGTCATGAGTTCACCTCAGCGGAACACCTTCGAGAACTCCCGAGCAATAGTGAGCCTCCCGTCGGAAACTCGCGTAGATGGGGCTCAGGTACCTGAGGAGCGGAGGCGGGTCTAATCTTGACCTCTCGGAAGGAATAGACATTTGAGTGCGCACTTTCGGTCGGATTCTAAGCCTCCCGACAACGAGGCCAAAATGAGGCCGTCATAGCGGGGCCTCGACCTCGCCATTCACTTGGAAGTTACGTTGACTAAGTGCAGCGACTCCATTTGGTAGTAAAGACAAATAAGAAGACACCTACGAGGCTAAAGTGGAAGGATGATCCTATATCTCCAAAAGTGCGAGATTTATTAAAAATTACCGTGCTAGTTCGAGTCGGACATGTTCCCGGAGACGAGAACTCGGCGCGCCTTGGCAAAGTTAACCATGACGCCTGAGGAGAGACCTCGAGTTTGACACATCGAATGCACAGCGGAACCCTCTGTCGATCTGCGACGTGGAGGTTGCCAGTCGGGTCGAAACCGAGCTAGATGGACCCGTTTGGGATTATATAATAGACGGACGTCTACCTGACGACACGAAGAATGGCCCCAAAATAGACCAGTGCGCGGGTTCATAATCATAAGGAAGCCTATACAAGCGAGTTTCTTCACGCACGATCCTCGAGTGCATCGCGGGAAAAACATTGAATACGTGCTAAAGAGAGTCTGGCACAGGGGGTATATGCGGGATCATGTCGAAGCTCGAGCATTGGCGGGAAAGGTCTTGAGGCAGGGATCACTGCGGCTCTGATAACCGAAAGTCTGTAGGACTGGTCGAGTCACGAGATGCGCCAGCAGCCACGCGAGATCTCACGCCTCCCATGAGGCCTTGACATCGATCACAGGCCTAGCCCTTTGTGATGGGGGTCCCCCAGACATCACTGGGACCTGCCTTGGGAAGGGCCAATGTAAGGTCATCATCGTCGTAGTAGATTACTTCACCAAAATTGGGGTGAGGTAGGAGCCTTTAGTCGATCCGCAGTGAAGATCATGAATTTTGTGTGACGAGCTATCATATGCGAGGTTTGGTATCCCGAGGCAGTGTCGAGACCAATGGAAAACAATTCGACAACTCAAATTCGAGATTCTGTGTCGAGCTCGGGAATTAAAATTACTACACGTCTCAACTTGTCATGATCTAACGATCGGTAAAGTCACCATGAAACCATAAGGCGCATTAGCAGAAGACCAAATTGGAAGATCTTAAAGGAAAGTGGGTAGAATGCCTCCCAGGGTGCTATGGGCCCTCTGGGGGAGATGACACGATCGTGGCGAGAAACCCCATTCGCCTAGCCTTGATGCGGAAGCGGTGGCCACATCGAGGATCGAGTTAGCGGCGGTAGAGCCTGATAGTGAGCTCCGTCCCAAATTTGGATCTATTAGATGAAAAAGCATTGGCGGGTTCTAAAGCGTCTGAAGACTACCAAAGGAGAGACGGCGAGGTACTACCACGAAGTCAAACCCGAAGCTACGGTAGGGTGATTTGGTCTTAAAAGCCCTCTTGCCCGACAAGGGAAAAATTGACACATGAGAAGTGGGGCTGGCCCAGGAGAAGGCCCTATATCGTATCTCGGTCGTCGAGACCAATTACGACTCCCAAATAAAGGAGGAAAATTTTACAACATGCCTGGAATGCGGAACATCTTAAGCGTTTTTATCGGTAGACCTTGGTTTGTAATCTTAAATGGAGATTTATCAATTTTCAGTTAACGATTCGACCAATTCTTGGTGGCTTGTTAAGGCGTCTACTTGACTGGACGTATAATGCTCGAGAAAAATTACGAGTGATGAATAAACTCATAGACATAAAAGGAAAAGTCTCTCTTTATTCCAATCGTTACATTCGATTACAATCGGAGTGGTATCTCCGATTACATCTTGGAAGCATTGTTTAGCAGTTCCCCTCGAAAAAAAAACTTGAAGAAAGGAAAAACGAAATGGAAAATAAATGGAAGAAAGAAGTAGGAAAGGTAGAAAAGAGGAGAAGAAGAAAAAAGGGATGGAAGGAGTTTGTGCGGAAGAGGGAGAAGCGGATGTGGAAGAAAGGGGGAAAAACAAAAAGGGATGGAAGGAGTTTATGCGAGAAGAAACAAAAGGGGAGAATGAGATGTGGAAGAAAAGATGAAAAGAAGGAGAAGGAAGAGAAAAAAGGAGAAGAGAAGAAGAGCAGGAAAATGGAGAAGGCGACATAAGAAGCTGCGCCGCCTCTCCCGGGGACACATTCCACAGCCTGCGAAGCTAGGGAATATGAAACTCTCATAAAGGGAGACTAGGAAAAACACAACTCCGTAATGCGAAGTCAATGGCCCGAACGGGGAATCTTCGGTGGATCCCCAGTGTGATGATCAGGACCGGCGCTTCATCGGCGCAAATTCAGTTACACACAGAAGGCGGGAATATTCAAGTATAAACTCCATAGCAGTAAAGCCATTTATAAGAAGGCCAAGCCACTCAAAAAAGTCGCACAAGCGTTTCAAATTCTCCATAAATCGGCATTAAAGGCGCTGCGCTGCTTTCGAGAAAAATCGGAAATTCGAATGGCGCACCCGGTGACTCGGCAGCCGGAGTTCGTCCAGCTGCGCACGAGGAGTCCCGCGCGCTCACGGTGTGGCTCGGCTTTGAGTTAGTCTACTGCGCACGAATCACGCTGCTTGGGGGAGTCAAATCGGCTCGAGGCTATATCGCGCCAGCCCTGGTGCCGAGCCTAGCGGCTCACTTTTGGCGAGTTCTGTCCTGCGCACAAATCCGCAGCGACACGGTCGGATGTCATTTCGGTATGTCGCCTTAGCCCACGGCACGAACCCGACTCCCTTTTGGCCAGGATCTTCTACTGCTGCCGCAGTCCACCTTGTGACTGTGAAGTCGGTCGGCTCAGACTATGTCGCCACTCGACCCTGTGCCGGGCCAATGAGGCTCACTTTGTGAGTTCGATCTGCTCTGCGGTCGCGCGGCGCGAGGAGTCGGATCATTTGGTATGCCGCCGCTCGGCCCTGGTTGCCCGAACTGCTTGACTCACTTTGGCGAGTTCATCTACTGCACACAGTGTCTGAGGGTCGGATCATTTCGGGCTATATCGCCACTTGGCCATAGGCGCCCGGGCCCGATGAAGCTCACTTTGGCGAGTTCGTCTACTTTGCACAAAGATCCGCCTTGACACGAGGTCGGATCAAACGTTATCTCGCCTTGGCTCGGCCTGGCGCCGAGCCCGACTCACTTTGATGATGAGTTGTCTACTGCGTGAGTCCATGACTGGTCGGATCATTTCGGTATATAGCCGCTCGGCCCGGCGCCGGAGCTGCGGCTCGCTGGCGGGATTAAATGCACTCTGCGCGCAGTCCGCGCTACCTAAGAGTCGGACCGCTGAGGCTATACCAGCCACTTAGCTGGCGCGAGCCTACATTTCAGTTGGCGAGCTCGACCATTTTACACGGGGCCATGCGGCTGGGAATCGATTCTACTCGAGGCGAATCAGAAACGGAGGCCGGCGGCTCACATTGTGAGCTCGACCATTCTACGAGCCATGCGGCCTGGGAATCGGTTCGACTCGGGCAAATCAGGCCCGAGCGGAGCCCGGCTCCAGTGGCAGGCTCAGCCATTCTACAGGCCCATGCGGCCTAGGGAATCGGGTTCCTTTCCAGTGAATAAGTAGAGCGGGCCAATGGCTACGTGTGACTCGACCATTTCTGGGAGCCATGCGGCCCTAGGAATCCCGGTTCGACCGAGCCGTCGGTAAGCCGGGCCCGAAGCGGCTCATGTGAGCTCGGCCATTCACCATGGGCCATGTGCATCACAGGAATCAGTTCGGCTCGAGCAAATCGGTAAGTAGACCCCGATAGCTCACATTGAGCTCAACCATTCTACGAGCCATGCATCACAAGATCGATTCGACTCGAGCCGTCGGTGACCAGACCCGATGGCTCACATTGGCGAGCTCGACCATTCTACCGCAGGCCATGCATCCTACCAAGGAATCGGTTCGACTCGAACAAATCGGCCGTAGACCCGGCTCACATTGGCGAGCCGACCAATTCTCTGCGAGCCATGCATCTGAGGTCCAGTTGTTTCGAGCCAGGTGACGGCCAGACCCGACCAGCTCCACATTAACAAAGCTCAACCATTCTACGAGCCATGCGACTGGAGAATGATTCGACTTCCAGGCGAAATCAGCCAGAAGCGAATGACGGCTCACATTGGCGAGCTCGAAACCATTCTACCTGACCATACGATTTAGGAATCGATTCAACTGGAAAATCGGTAGAAATGAACCGGCGACTCACAGCAGAAGCTGGCCACTCTGCATAAACCATGCAGCCCATGAGACCATGTAACCCCGAAGAACATTGAGAAGAGCCTGGTAGAGCGAAGAAGTGAAGTGCAAAAATAAGTATTCTACGCCGAGGCGAGGCTACGTATGTCTTGGGTCTGGGCGACAAAAAAAAAAAAAGTATAAAAGCCTACATCGGGCAGGCGAAGACATGCACAGGAGATCAGGCATCAGAAGGAGAAGCGGACGGTGAAGGAGAGTAGGCCTGTTGAGGTGCGGTTCTCCGGGATAATCAGCGAAGAAGGACCCACATCCTCACCATTCTTTGGAAAGGTCAAGAAGATTGAAATCCGGGCGAATAGGCATTGACCTTCTTGAAAGCGAGCCACGAAACCCATTGAGTAGAAGCCTCGCACATTCGAGTCTTCGATAACTTCTCCGTTGAGCCACAGTTATTTGCGATGAAGATCCCACGCGGCCCGCGACACTCCTCGGTGAGCGTTCCACCAGCGCGTACGCCCCTCGTTAACCTCTAAGGCGACCTGCGTCAATGGCGTCGTCTTTATCCACGCGGATCGTCTTTGATCGCGCGATTTCTTCCTTAGACTCGAAGCCCCAGCCTTGGGATGTGAGAAGCTCATGCTAACCATGCGAAGTTCATCTTTGGGCGGAGGCTGCGGCTCGTCCCTAGCCTTCATCAAGTGGTGCACGACCCTCGAATCATCCAGGAGCCTCCACGAAGGCTGCGCCGGTCGCCCTCAGTTGTTTTGGGCCTGCGTCTTTACCTCGGCGGGGCAGGCGAGCGTGAGTATCTTCAAATCAGATTTGAACCTCACTTCCTTCTCGCCATATATTTTTTTGACCTCGCGGCTCGACCCGCTGGATGTAGGGGAAGCCGCCACCTCGGCTTATAAACCCGGGTCGCTTTGGCATGACCTTCGTTTAGTTTGGCCTTTACGGCCCCGAGCCAGCAGAGAATGGTAGCCACTGCACCCGACGCCAAGTCGACATCTAATGCAAGTTAGAGCCCGACTCGAATGGAATCCGATATGATAAGGTAAGGGGAACACGGGCGACCCCACGGAGATAGGGCGAGGAGGCCTGCGTCAGCGGGCAGCGCAGCCAGACCTCTTGAGATAAGAATCCTTAAGAATGGAGGCCGAATTTGCGCTACTTAGCGAGTTCGGCATTGTGAAGTAAAGAGTCCCACATCTCATGATCTTGATTCGGATCTTTCCTCCTCGCCTCTTAGCCGCTGAGAAGGTGACTGGCCCTCTTCGTTGTGGGGTTCGGGGCGTAATGGGGCGTGACGCGACGGCTACTCAACAGCCCCACAGGGACCCATACGCCTCATGACAAACCGAATGGGACCGCGAACTGTGAAACTATAGGAGCCTTAACTCGTTCGGTTTATGGACATGAGTAGGCAGAAGATAAGAAGATGCTGACCCGAACTTTGACAGCGTGGAGTCTTTTTCAGCGAGTCAGGGTTTCGTTTCTAGCCGGGAGCTTAGAGACACCATCTCAGCCCAGGTCAGCCGTTCCCCCTAGTGGGGTTTTAGCATCGGAGACGACGGGGAGACTTTCATGGTGGAAGGGTGAGGCCTCGAAGCGTGACGAGTGGACCTCGAACTCGGAGAAGGGCCAGGGAACATCAGGCTTGATCGGCTCAGCGTGGGGCCCAGGGGACACTTTCAGGCCCAGTGCCAGCATGTGACTATGGCGTTATCTTCGACCCGAGATCAATCAGAGCTTTGAGAAGCATGTAGAGCGACATAGAATCGAGATGCCCGGTGACCACGCACAAGTTATAACCAAAAGCGAGCAGAACCTCCTTGAAGATTCTCGGGGGTGGTCGAACCATGGAACGCCCGAGTGTCGTCCTTGTCAAGAGGTCATATTCCCGATTACGATACTAACAAAGTAGCGTCCCTTGCGGCCTGTGGGAAGGAAGGTAGATCGGAAATCCTGAGAGGAAACTATTTGAAGCCTAGAAAAATAAAGAAGCCCTGGAGGGTCTCCTTCGGACTAAAAGGTAAGAGACGAGCTATGCTAGGAACAGAGCCCTTGTCCCTAAAGAAAACCGACGAGACAACAGGAAATACTCCAACCATTGGCGAGTTGAGAAGGACGAGACATTGAAATGTTGAAACCCACTTTATAAAGGGATCTGAGACGAAGGCCAGATTATGGCGCCCGAGAAGAAGCACACCATCTTAGGTACGAGACCGCATAGAGAGGGGTCAAAATGTCGAGGGACCACACGAACTCCGGTTAAAGCATCTTGAGCAGCGGATCTTAGGTGTCGACCCCAAGGTATTTAATCAGGTTCACTTTTCCCTTGCACGCTTGTCGAGGGAAGAGGAGGCACCTGCAGGGCATCTCGAGTTCGACCAGGTCGGTCGAAGACACTTGTGATTCGTCGGAACCCGGCCAATGGCAGAAGAGTCACCATCGATCACCTTGAGAGAAAAGAACGACGGACCCATGATGAAATAAATAATGAAATAAATTCGGTAGCTCTTCCCTAGCGCCTTGTCGTATCGCGAAAGAGACCCGAGAAGATAAGGCGTAGTGGACCCGAAATACAACGAGAAAAGGCTATCCCCGAGGGCACGAGAGAAAGGGCTGCACTTTTTGAGGCTCGAGACGGAAGACTAAGAAAGAGGAAGTCGCGAGGCTTCGTGCGAAAGGTCAGGGAGCGGGGCGCCTGAGACGAGGAGGATGTTTGCGAAAGAAGCGAAGGAAACTAAAATGAGTGGGAGAAATGGTAGCAGCCCAGAAGAGTGCGTCATTATCATGTAGAATGGTGGCAGCCCGACCAAGCCCTAACTAATCCGACCGACGGTGGCGTAGTAGGCAGAGCGGCATTCTGACGCTTTGCGTCTGTGCGTCTGTGAGAGCACGAGAAATGGTGATAGGGTTCGAAAATAAATTTCCTTTGAGCCCTTGCGAGGCCCGAAAGGGGCGTCAGGCAAAAACACTGGAACACTCATTTTCGCCTGCGAGGAAGCGTCGTGCCATTGAAGCGTTCGGGCCTTTTGCGGTGTTCAAGCCTTTTGGTGCCGGCCGAATGAGGGTCCGACCCTCTTGGCCCGAACCCCGTTAGGAAGTCTCCATTAGAGTGCAAAATAGAATAATCCACCCCAATAATATATTATTCGCAAATCAGCAAACCTCACCCGATAAGGAAGAAAAATGATAATAGATCATCATGAATCGAATCCCCAAGCTAAGGAAGGAAGATTATCCCGAATAAAATTTACTCTATATCCTTTACCAAATCCCGTCGATAATAACAAAAAATGTCCATCGATAGAGCCCGAGGAATCCTAGTCACCATCAGTGGTTGAACATCTGCACTATAAATACAAGGTCACCCCGTGTGAAAGGTCGTATCTGCGTCCACGCATACTCATGCGCAGGACATACAGCGACACATCAGCCTCTATGGAGTCTATCTTTTCTCCGAAAGAGCGGCTTAGGCATCGGAGCCCGGCAGCGGCGAAACGCCGGTGACCATGCTGCGCTGTTTTGCGGAGGAATCTGCCTTAAAGCGCAACGGACCCGGCGGTGCGTGATCTATTCGTGACGATCCAGCGACCTCACGGTAGGTCCACGGTAGTCCGAGGTCCATTGACAACCGCACGCTCAGGCCCGGTTAAGTTTGAAAAGGCATCATCACAAATAAATATTAAATATTTTCATTTTTTTGAAGGCGCTCTGGTTTCAAGTTACTAAACTATACATGAGACTTAAACCTAGGACCCTCCTCCCACTGTACTATACTTACATGCCTATTTAAGGTGAACTACTACCACTTGATTTAGGCATGATGGGCAAGATGTTAAGTTAATGATATTTAGCCTATAAAAAAGACAACAACCTTATTAAAAATCAAGTATTAGAAAAAAAACAAACAACTAAATACTCAATATTATTAAGCACTATTCAAAATAAAAATTTATTTAGATTAAGTAAAAAATACGCCTACTAAACAATTGAAACATTTATAAATGTCATGACCCTCCAAATATTGAATATAACAACCTTCAAATCTAATGTCAAAAAAAAAAAAACAATCTTCAAATCTTTAATTTACATACCCTTTTAGGAAAATGAAAATGAAATTTCAATTTTAGAGCTTCATATAAGCTAGAATCCTTACCAATTTTGATATTTGGAAGACACGTGACTTGCAAAAACATAAACCTCTAAAAAACTTGCACAATGTTTTACATATGCCTAGCAAAATTTGATGCAGTGTGAACTGAAACACAAACCCTAACATATTTTCTATGTGTTGGATTGAGTATAATCCCTATTTGAGAGTAAATTCTTGTTCTGCTGTATTTAATAAACATGTTATATTCGTGTTAATTCGCAAAACACGAAATTGACTCGTTTAATTCTTACGTCAATTAATATTTAACCTAAATTAACTCTTTTAATAGGTTGTTTGTGTTAAATATTGATGGGTTAACTCATATTATTTTAATGATCAAATTAATAAATTGGCATGTAAGCCAATTACTATTTGGGTCGTGTCTTAATTTATAATTTTTTATCCAATTATTATTCACGTCGTATTTGAGTTAGCAAATAAAGTGGAATACTTGTATATTAATACGACTCAACACGATACATGGACATGAATTGTCATCCCTAGTTTTATTGCTACATATCTAAAAGAAGAATTTTTTTGACAAATATAAAGAAAATTTACATAATGCAAATTTCACTTTGACTATCAGTGCTGATTCAAATTACATAATGCAAATTTGATGAAATTAGGAATAATGCATCAAATCATTTCTCTAATTTTGTTATTCACCCACCTCATCTTTCCACCCATCTTTCGAGGTTTGTACATAAATAGGTTATTTAAAAAAAATATATACTAATATAGATTGAAAACTAAAATAATGTCCAAATTAGTCTTATTTCAGCAGCATTCGTTGGCTCTGGCGTTGAAATTTTTTAAGTTAATAAAGCGGTTGACTATAACAGTAGATTTTTTGAAAATTTTAAAGTTAATGCCACAGTAATTTATTACGAAATTAACTTAAATTTGTATTAATTTAGACAAGTATCTCATCTTTCACCATTTCATATCATAGTCATCAGCCCTTTACCCAGTCATAGTACATAATAGCTAAATTTGCAAACATATTTGAAAAATAGAGATGATTCTAAATAGCATGGTCATAGTACTTTCTACGGTCATCAACCCTTTGGACTGAATTTATCAGGATGTTCTGCTTCACTCAAGGAAATGGTTTCGTGAGTCTTTGGAAAAGATTTTCGAATTGGAAAAATCGATGCAAAATCGGTAAAATAAGGAAAAATACGCGATTTTCGGCTAAAAATCGGAAAAATCCGATATTTTCCCGAATTTTGGGTAAATTATATTTTAGGTCACTAAGGAGAGAGAAATTAAAAAATGGGGCCAAACAAAGCTGCAGAATAAAAAAAAGTGTATTTTGGGAAAAATAATTCATGTTTGGTGCATTGACCAACCCAGTTGACCGATTTACCCACTGACAAAGTCGGTCCCAGCATCTCTCCTGCTACCTTTTCTTTATGTCGCATCATCATCTCTCCTTTTGGCTCTCTCACTCATACTGTACCAAAGAAAAATATGGAAATTTGAAGCCGTTTCTGATCACAATAGTGCTGCAGATTATTTTGAACTTTAATGAAATAATTGATATGATATTAATGTTATCATATCAAATATTATAAACAACAATCAAGTTTTTTAATACAATTTTAACTAATGTACAATAATGTTAAATTTCAAAATTCCCAAAATTCCATGAAACTCAAAAATATGAAAAAAAATTCTTACAAGGTTTGAATCAATCAAAATGCAGGTAGCGCATACAACTACCAGAACTATTGATTGCATTTATTATATATAGTGCAAACTTTTTATATTATTTTATTATTTATTTGTTCATAATCCTTATAATCTTTTTATTTTATTTTTATTTTATTATAACTTATAATATTTTTAAATCAAATATTAATTTGAAAATAAATAAAATAATATCATTTAAAAATTTAAAATTATAATATATAATATTTTGAATCTCCTCATTATCTACATAATATTTATAATATGCAAAACAAATAAATAATATCGCTCTTTAATATAATAATATACGAATAATATATATTAAATATAACATATTTAATTTGTAATTACTAATCAATTTGATTTTAATCTACCTTAATTAAGATATGAATCATTTCTCATAATCTATATAATTAAAATATGAAAAAAAATTTAATAGTAGATATTTTGTAAAAATATCCCTTGGATATTCTGGAAATATTTCCGATATTTCCGTAAAATCCAATTATGATATATAAAGTATTCACAAATATTTTGATCCTTGCCTTTACTCAAAGGACAAAAAAATCGGTTTTTGCAAAAGATAATCGAAAGTCAAAAAATTGATGAAAAATCGGTAAAATCGTAGTTTTTATGAAAATCAATCTTGATTTTTAATTTTAAAAATAAATGGCCCCATGGAGCCACGCGCCTCACAGTGCGTTTTGTGAAAATCGGCGATAAATCGCCAATAAAATGAAAAATCGATTTTTACGGCCATTTTGGCCTTTTGAGAAAAAAAAAAACATTTAAATGCTTTATACCATTATGCGCGTGTCTTGGAATTACGAAAAAATATCGGTAAGCTCTCGATAATGACTATTTTGACTCCAAAAATTCTATAAGAAAATACATAAATCATACAATCTCTTTAAACTCATTCATCCACATCCAAGCTTCATTTAACTCTCAAATTATTTTTTTCTTTGTGATTTATCTCAATATTTTGAAGATCTTATTATGAATCCTCTTCATAAGTTGGGATATTCAGTCAAATAATGTGATAAGATCATGATATCTTCATTTAGTTAAATCTATTGTAATGTAGTTTCTTGTAGATTATAATGAATATTGTTTTCAATAAGTGTATATTTGCTTATTTATGTCTTTTATAGTTCAACAAAAGTATTTTCATGAATTTCAAAGTATTTTTATTAATTTTTCGCTTTGGAGTATTTTTGTCTAAAATATCCACAGATATTCTAGATATTTGATATATCAGTAAATCAAATGGAGATATCTTATGATACCAATATTTTGTTCTTTGCCTTTACCTGGATGATGTGATGAGAGCACTAAGGTAGTAGGGTTGTGTCTGGAATGGAGCTTGAAAGGGGTATTTTTGGGATAGATCCTGGATAGCATGGTTGCAATCTATAGCATGATATGAACTTTAGAAGCTCATTTTTATAAGAAAACCGTAGAGAGTGTTCCGAGATTTAAAGGAGGGGTCCCAAATTCGAGTCCTTATTAGTATGGTTACTACTTTATAACAAAATGCTTAGTTATAAAAAATAATAATAATAATGAGAAATTTTTTTAAATAAGATAAAAACTAACATGTTGTTCTTGTTTTTTAAACCTCTTTTGTTCTAAAAAATAGAAATTCCCCTTTTATTGTGGAAAAACACAAAAACATGAAAAACACAAATTTAGATAACAATGTTTCAATTAAAAACACTAAAATGATGTTTTTATGTTTCAAGAATTGAATTTCAAGAACAATTTTAAAAAACAAATCCAACACTAATTGATTGAAGGCTTAGGCTCTTATTGGAACCTAGTACTAAATAAAGAAAAGGAGAAGAAGAAGTGAAACCAAAAAATTTGAAGGAAAAAAAAATGGTTTGATTTAATAAATTAATTTTATATGTTTATTAAACTCATTTATTTGTGAAAGAAAAATTGTTTGTTTTGTGTTGATCTATCAAATGTTGCATCAAAGATGCTGCAGATTAGGCGAGATCTACAGATTTATATCAAAGATTAATCACAAAAATAAAGCTTGCATGAGATGTAAAAAGATAAATCGTGAACATGCATGAAGCGTAAAGAGGAAGTGATCACGAGTTGAAACCAAAACCTACATCTGACGAACCCAAATACAAAGGAGTCCACTACTCATGTCTCAATTGTCTTCTGGCAGTCTTTACATGAAACAAGATTCCCGCGCCTCTGATACCCCTTCTTCGCTCTGTGCTCACGGTGAGAGCATAAAATAAGATCCCCGTTCCTCGACATCTAGACTCTCTGGCTTCAAAAACATAATTCAACATGACGGATAAAACCTCCTCAACATTGAGAGAGTTGGGCAATACATGCAATAGGTATTCAACCCCCCAAAAAACATATTCTTGTTCTTCTACATCTTCATTGTGTACCTCTTTCTTTAAAACCGTGTCCCATATTTAATATCCTACGGATGATCAGCGAAGGATATTACGTATCCTCATGTTTCCTAATATATCTCAACATGTCAGGAAGATTTTGATTTCCATAGAAATCTCTCTGAAAATATGATCGATCTTTGAGATTTGATCCACATAATATGCCTTCTAGTCTTCCTTATCCGTCCTAGAGCCAATATTACCTTCTAGTCTTTCTTATTCGTCCTAGAGAATAACAGTTTTTGATCTACAGAATATTTTCTTTAAAATTGGATTTTACTGAATATGGTAAGTTTTGTTACACAACTTGATCTATCATTTTAGGCAATAACAATTGTGAAATCGAATTTTGCTATTGGAAAACATGTAATTTATTTTTGCCTAAAATTATGACAAGAAAATATTTCTAACAATTTGTTTATCTTTTAACTACATTTTATTTTCTTTTATATTTTTAAAATTATTTTCCACTTCTTTTTCTATTCTGATACTTTGGGTTCAAGCCGAGCCAAGAAAAAAAAACGTTGAAAAGGATAAAGTTTATACCTTACATATAAAAAAGACCTTTTCGTTTCTGCGCCTTAGAAGCAATGTTAGGGCAGACCACTTAATAGGCTATCATGCCATGCAGCTTCTATACCCAAAATACCCCTCTGCTCTCACCATTCCTCTATACCCGTATAAGAAAAATCGTCCATAGCTTTCAGGAAGAAATGGTAAAGATGACGGCTATGGAAGAAAAGTAGAAACTACCTAATGCATTATTCATCGATCGAATTCTCTTGATTGGTGAAGGAGATTTCTCTCGTGCATTTTTCTTCAGCTTCAAGATCGTGGCACCTTCTATCGGCCCATATGGTCTTTCTTTTTCCCTTTTCTTGCATTTCATATTGTATAGCAACGCTTGAATCTTGGGTAGGTTTGTTTTTTGGAAAATCTAAGAAAATTAGAATTCGTGATTCTCTTAAAGAGTTGGGTATGCACTAAAGTCTACAGTGTCTCATTGGTTAGAAATGTGATGACTTATGGGTATATCATCTTGGAATGAGGTCTTTTTGGGGAAAAGCTAAAAAACAAAACCATAAGGACTTAAGCTCAAAGTAGACAATATCATATTAATGTGGATGAGGATTGATCCATGAGGTTTCTCAATATCATACCAATATGTGAAGGTAGATCTTGTTTTTTTGTTTACTGCTATGATCACTACATAAAGAAAAATAGGGATGAAGAGAGTTAAAGGAAATAAAAAGTAAAAGAAGTTACGGGAAAATAGGATTATATGTTAACCGAAGATATGGACTCAGTTTTTTTAAAAAGAAAAATAAATTTATTGATTCAAGCAATAGAGGATGAAATATAGAATCAAAACCTCTAAAATCATAGAGGATGAAACTACTTTAAAAGCATAATAAATCGGCTCAAAGTTTCTACATTTGATAGTTGAGCTTACCCGATATTACTATTGATTTGATTTGATTCTGAAGCATATTGACGACTATTGATTTGATTTCTTATCGCTAATCAGATATACTTTGCTTGTTTGAATCGCTCTCACACAAATAAACGCCGCACCGGCCACTACTACAAACAAACATATACCGCACCAAACCAAGACAACAACAATCACACCCATATCAAAACGAGCAACTAAATCACTAATAAACAAAAGAAACCTAAAACTGTGTGGAATAACTTCATTGAGGAAAAAAAACAATAGAAAGATGTGTAAATGGGTGATTTCAAGCCAAAATTAACAACAACAAAAAAAATCACGCTTGGAAAAAAGGTTAGCAGAGAAAAAGTTAAAAGAAAAAAAGATTAAGGTTTTAAGATAAGGAAAAACTTAAAAAACAATAAAATATCTAGATTAAATAATTATATATATATATATATATATATATATATATATATATATATATATATATATATATATATATATATATATATATATATATATATATATATATATATATATATAATTAATTATATATGATGATGCCTTTTTTCAACTTAATCAACTGAGCGCACAAGGCCGCTGATGGCTCTAGCCGTCGACGGCCGGGCCGCAGGGTTCCTTTTTATCGTCCCGGCTGAAGTAGGATCACAATGCCACCCAGCCCTGATCGCATCTCTCGCAAACTGGCAGCGCGGGTCGGGGCTTCGCCCAGAGCGCCCGATGCCTAAGCTTCGGTTTCTTTCGAGAAAAGAGAGACCGCGTAGATTGTTTAGTATTGACGCCTAAGAGTGCGTACCTTTCACCGGGGTGGCCATGTATTTCAGTGTATGCTCAACCAATGATTGTGATTAGGACTCGTCCCATTGGGTCGATTTTCTTGTTACCCATATCTGACGGTAATGGATTTAGAAAGAAACAATATCCAGACAATCTTCCTTCCTTATCAAAATCCAACCTGGTGATCTTTTATTATTTTCCTTTCCTTATTGATAAGACTTGATCGACTCAGAGGATGACGCCTGCTAGGGTTATTCTATTTCTCTCAGACAAAACACAACTGACTTGCTTGGTATGGACCTTCTAATTTGTCCAAGATCATATTTTAGGCATAGCGGGCCGGGCCTTCGCTCGGGCTGGTACCAGGCCGCAAGTGACAGACGGATGCGCCGCTCGGGCCGACGAGCGGGCCTCAATCCTATTTTTCAACCCTATCGTTCCCACTCGTGGTAATGTGCACGCGCGGTCAGACGCTTCTGCATCGGGTGCGCTCCACGTGTCCGCCTGGGTCAAGTCGAGGCTGTCAGCCGCTATATCTTATGATAATGATGACTCTTCGTTCGCGCCGTTTCTCCCGCCTTTTAGTTTCTTTCAGTTTCTTTCGTAGACCTCCTCCGTCCTGTGCTTTTCTGGTTCTCCAACTTTTCGCGGGTCTTAAATTCTATCCGTCGTAGTCTCTGCTTGACCTCTCAGGCGAGTCTTTCTCGCCTTTTCCAGATTGCTTTTCGTCTTTCCTCGGGGTTGCCGCGCCTCTCTCCGCCCCTTTTGATTGGTACGACGAGGCACTAGGGTTAAATTGATTGGATTTTTTCCCCTTTACTGTTTTTTTTTGCTATGGACCGGCCGCTCTTCTCTCAAGGTAGACGGTGATGGCTTTTGGCCGTTCCCAATCCTACACCCGACCAGGGTGCCTCTCCGCCATCCTGGCCGCGCTGATCGCCGGACGCTCCCGAGGTGCTTCCCCTTCCTTCGATAAAGGTAAGGGATACAAAACTAATCAACATCCTAAGGGGCCTAATCTATCTCGTATATGCCGGGTCCAGAAGGCCGTAACGGGTCCTAGCGGTGGTCGGGCCCGTATGGGGTTACCTTTGTTGAACGCTACCGCCCCTAGTGTCCGAATACGGTCCCCCGACGCTACTCCTTTGGCGTGTGGTTTCGTGCCCAAGATGGCGGTTTCTTCGAGGTCGCTTTTGAGAATGGTCTCTTTCCACCGTGATCCTTTATAAAGGGTGTCTTGCAACACTTCAACGCCTCGTCCTTTCCCAACTCGCCCAACGGATGGGTATTTTGTAAACAGTCTTCTTTAGGGACAGGGGCTTCGTGTCCCGCAGTATCGCTGCTTCCTATCTTTTAACCCAAAGGAGACCGCCGAGGCTTCCTTTATTTTTCCAGCGCCCGAGCCTCTTTTGGTGGTCTCGATCTCCCTTCTTTCCCATAGGTCATGGAAGGGTCGGTATTTCTTGTTAGCGGCCCGTAATCGGGAATATGATCCTTCCACAAAACGACACTGGGCGTTCCTATACTGACCACCCATGATAATCTCCCGTGAGTGTCCGCTCCGTTTTCTTTTAGCATAAGCTGTGTGGAAGTCGCTGAATGTTTCGACCTCAGATCCTCTCATGCTTCTCGTGTGCTCTCGCTGACTCTCAGCCACGAGGATAATGTCGTAAAGGCCAAGGCTATTGAACGTCCCGCTCATTCCACGCGTGAGTTGATAAAGTCGGACCTTCCCGCCCTTCGACTCGAGGTCCGCTGTTTCACGCTCGAGGCCAAGGCCTTCTTCGCACTCATGGAAATTTCTCCCATGGGCTTTCCAATACCCTCACTAGGAGAGATTTTCGTTCAAGCAGGATCGTCACTAAGCCTCGAGTGTGAAACGAACCCCTGCCCACTGAGATGGGCCTATGGCTAAGGTTCCGAAATTGGGGGCGTCCCTCGAATTCTTTTTGTCTGAAATCGAGGCTGGCGTAAACGCCGTGGCTGAGGCCTCCTATGGCTACGAGCCTGGCCGCCTTCTTCCGAAACCGCGGAGGCGGCAAGTCTGGGTGGAGACGCCGAGCAAATTGGCCATGGCCAAGGCTTATCACCGCCTGAATCCGCCTCGTAGAGTGCTAAGTCTCCTCCTCAAAAGGCGGAAAAGTTGAAGAGACAAAACCAGTCTAAGAGCTGGGTATGACGCGAGGACTCTTTGCTTTTCAATGTCAACTAGCGCGCGCAGCTTCGCCCCTTTTTAAGGATTCTCGACCTGAGAGGTCGAAAGCGCCGCCTGTCACGGCTTCTCGAATTTTATCCTCAAAGGCTGGGCTCTTAAGTTCCCCGCATTCACGCGCTCTAATTCCAGCGTTGATCCCATGTTGATCGACGCTCATTCGATGTAGCCATTCATTTGAAGGGCCTGGGCCTAAAAGGCCAAGCAAACGGCGACCTTTCTACTGAGCACCGAGCCGCAAGGGGACGGTGCGCTGTATGTCCGAGGAGGAGGTGGAGCGGCTTAAATCCGATCTAAAGCATACACGTCGGCGTTGTCCGGGGCGGAACGAGGGAGGATGAAGTTCCAAGTGGCTTGACTAAGGCCAGCGAGCTTCAAAGGTTCGGGTGAGCTCCGTGCTGCGAAAGATTTGAGATCAGTCAGACGCTGGCCGCAGCCGCCCAAGATGAGCTTCAAATGGTTAGGGACGAGCTCATTACAACCCGGGGCGAGTTGCGGGGGTCTCGAGAGGAGCTACGTGCGGCTAATGGCGATCTGAATGATAAGATGATGCAGCTGGAGGCGGCCCGCCGTGAGGCCTCCGAAGCTAGGGCGTCAAGTAGAGGTGGCTCAGCCGTGGAGGCCTCCGAGGCTAAGTGAATTCGCGAACGTCCGACGAGGAGGTCATGACATGGGGACCTTCATCAGCAGATAACTTTGGTTGCTCAGAGGGATGAAGTTATTGAAAAATTGAGGGATCAAGCCACAAGTGGCCTCTAAGGTGGCTTGCTTATCGCCAGGCAACGTTAACGCCCATTCCGACTCGACTTCAACTCGATCTCCCCAAGGACGAGGAGGCGTAAGGGTCCATCTCGCTGATTATGCCGGGGGAGCCCGCACCCCCGCCGAGTTCCACTCCTCTTCATCGCCTCGTCTCCTTCGACGCCGATCTCCCGTGGCTCGCTTTTGCCTGGGCCCGGGCCGACTTTGGCACTTTCCTTATATGTACTCGCTTTCCTCTTGCTCCAAGCCTGGGATCCGCCTCTATATAGTCCCCTTTAATAAATATTCATTTTTTTTTATGACTTGTGTTCTCACTGAAGTATTTCCGCTTTTCTTTATGAATTGTATGGCATGGATCGGGGGTCTGAGATGAGCGATTGCCTGGCCGATTAGTCAGCTGATGCTTTGTGTTCACCTTTGTATGAGTCAGACCGATTCTTAGGGCCGTATGTTCTCGTATAGAATGGTAGAGCCTGGGCCACGTGAGCCGTTGGTCCTTGCCACCGATTTTCACGAAATGAAATGATTCCTAGGCTGCGTAGAGTCTGTTAAGGTGGAGCTCACACGCGAAATGACGGCCTGGTCAGTCCAATTTTCGCGAGCTGTTGACCCTAGGCCGCATGGCTCCTCGTTAGCGCAGCTCGCCAATGAGAGTCGATCACGCCCGACTTTCACGGGTCAATTCGATTCCTAGATCATGGTCTGCTGGAGGCAAGAGCTCAATGAGAGCCGCGATATCCACCTACCGACTCGAATGAGCCGAATCGATTCTTCAGCCGTATGGCTTGCTTTAGGCGCAGCTCGCCAATGAGAGCCGCCGACTCCGCCACCGACTTGCTTGAGTCAACTGATTCCTTGGGTTATATGACCTGTGTAGATTGGATGAGCTCGCCGCTGCGCATCGCTTGGCTCGTTTATGCAATACCGGGTAGGCTCCGCAAGGCGAACTGCTTCGGGCAGTGGCTCGCCCACGGAATCGCCGAAGAGCTCGCCAAAGGCGAATCGAACTCGGGATTCGACCTATTAGGCGCCGTGGCCTCGCTACCGGGAGTGGATCACCCGCTAAAGAGAGCTACTTGTTCGCGCCGTGGGCCTTTGGCAGAATGTGTACTCGAGTCGACCACTCGGCGAGGCGCTGCGGGCCTCGTGGCTGAGCGGATCACCTCACAAATCGAGTCGCGTGGCCCGGCCGGCCTTGGTGGCCGTAGCCCGAGTTGATCTCGACTCGCGAGGCGCCGTGGCCTGCGCCGGCGGATCACCTCGTCAAATCAGCCGCGCGGCCCGCACGTGGCCTCGTGGCACGTGTACCCGAGCCGACCGACCTCGCTTAGGCAAATGCGGCCTCGTGGGCCGAGTGGATCACCTCAAATTGAGTCAAGGGTTCGCGTCGTGGCCTTGGTGGCACAAATTTCGAAATGACCGGGACTCGCTTAGGCAACAGGTTTGCGCCGGGAGCGGATCACCTCACAATTGAGTCATGTGGGCTCCGAGCTGTGAGCCTTGGTGGCAATGTAGCCTGAAAGATCCGATCGGGTTTGTGCGCCGTGGCTCGTGGCCGAGTGGATCACCTCACAAATTGAGCCGCGTGGCTCGCGCCGTGGGCTCAGGCAGCGTGTAGGCCTGAAGCCGATCTCGACGCTTTAGGCGCTGTGGGCTCGTGGTTGAGTGGATCACCACAATCAGTTGGCAGGGTCTCGCGCCGCGCCTGTGGCAGCCAGTAGCCTGAGCCGATCCGACCTGCGAGGCAAAGGCGGGCTCTGCGGCCGAGTGGATCACCTCTTCAAATTGAGCCGCGAGACCGGCGCCGTGGGCTCGTGGCAACAGCCTGAAATGATCCGACTCGCGAGGCAGCGTGGCCTGTGGCCGAGCGGATCACCTCAAACTGAGAGCCACGTGCCCGGCGTGGGTCTTCGTGGCAATGTAGCCCGAGCCGATCCACTCGGCGAGGCGCCGCGGGCCTATAGCCGGCGGATCACCTCACAAATCGAGCCAAGGTGGCTCCGCCGGGCCTCGTGGCAATGTGTACCTCGAGCCGATCTGACTCGCTAGGCAACGTACATCAGCATGGATCACCTCGCCAAATTGAAATAGGTTCGCGCTCGTGGGCCTTGGTGGCAATGTAGCCTGAAATGATTCGATCGGGTTTAGGCAGCTGTGGGCTCAGGCTGGCGGATCACTCACAAATCGAAAGGTGGGCCCGCGCCGGGCCTTGTGGCAATGTAGCCGGGCGGCAATGTAGCCCTCGAGCCGGGTTCGACCGGTGCGCCGCGGGCCCGTGCGTAGATGAGCCGGTCAAAGTGAGCAACTCGGCCTCGCGCCAGGGCCTTAGTGGCTGAAGAGCTTGGTGTAATCAAACGCCTGTCGGGCCGGGTTAACTTTCACTCAGTGAGGCGAGCGCTTTTAATGTGCAGTTTATGGAGAATTTGGAACGATTGTGCGAATTTTCGAGTGCTTTGGCCTTCTTATAAATGGTGATTTTGTTTCTTCTGTATCCTACGCTTTTGAAGATTCTGCCCTTTATGGTGGGTGAAATGAAGTTCGACGGATGGATGTTCAAGCTCGACCGCCTTGCTTGGCCTCCGCTTCCGGATCAGCTTTTCCGGGATCTCCGCCGTGAGTCAGGTTTTTCCCTAGTCTCCCTTTACGGGAGTCATGTTATCCCAGCTTCTAGCCAGGAATGCGCCCTGAGAGGGCTGCACTTCTCGTGACCGCTTCTCCTGCTTTATTCTTCTTCTTCCTCCTCTTTCTTCCTCTCCCCTCTTCTCTTTCTCCCTCTCCTTCTCTTTCTCTTCTCCCTCCTTCTTTCCATCTCTCTTCTCCTCCTCTCTTTTTCATCTCTTCCCTTCCTTTCCCTTCCATTCCTCGTCTTTCTTCTCCTTCATTCCTCGCTCCCTCTCCGCTTTTTTTTTTTTTTTTAAGGGAACCGCTTGAATTTTCAAGACATGAGATTTATGCAACCGATCAGGAACCCGATGTAATCCGATTGTAATAAAGAGAGACTTTTCTTTCATGCTCCAGAACCTCCCCATTATTCCTTTTCGATTTTCAGATATCGACCCGTATGAGATGTCCGACAACGTAATCAACAAATACTCAACTCGCCATCTAATACCATCAAGGCTATATTACAAACCGACACTTATCGTAAAAATGCTTAAGGTGTTCCGTGATTCCATGTATGCCGCAAGATTTTTCCCTTCTCGTCTTGAGTCTATAATCACCGGGTCCGACAACTCGATATGATGCGGACCTTCCCGCTTAGCCTAGTTTCCATGCGCGCCGGATTCTTCCTCGCAGGAGCTTTAAGACTAAGTCGCCCCGCATGTACTCGGGTCGACTTTTTATTATAAGACTCAGCTTTCCTTTGATACTCCTCCGTGCTTCTTTGAACCTGCTCGCACTTTTCATCTAGGAGTTCTAAGTTTAGACGAAGGGCCTCGTCATTATGCTCCTCTGATGCTAACTCGATCCTGGGAGACTTTATTCCTACCCATCTGGCTACCGCCTCGCAAAGGCTAGGCAAACCTGGTTTCCCGAAAGGTCGACTTCTCAGGTTGTCCCCAGAGGCCCATAGTACCTCAGGGAGGTATTCTACCCACTTTCCTTTAAGGTCTTCCAACTTGGTCTTCAAGGCACTTTAAGGGTCTGATAGTGACTTCTACCGCTCCATTTGATCGCGGTGTGCCGACGAGTAATAATTCTTTAATTCCGAGCTCCTAAGACAAAAATCTCGACCCTAGCGTTGTCGAACTATTTTCCGTTGTCTGATACCAGGGCTCTTGGGATGCCAAACCTGCATATGATATTCGCCACACCGAAATTGCGTATCTTTTGTCTCCGTGATCGTGGCTGGGCTCCGCTTCTACCCAGGTCCAAGTGGGGCGAAGTAATCCACCGCGACGATTATGAATTTGCACTGACCTTTACCAATGGGCAGGGGTCCCAATATGTCCAAACCCCATTGTTGGTGCTGGCCAGTGGACTTGTGATCGATGTTAAGGGCCTCCTTAACTGAGGCGTGAGATCTCGCGTGCTCCCGGCATCCCGCATTTCGACCAGGCCTGGGCTTGCATCCGAGTATGGTCACAAGAGTATCCCCGCCTAAGACTTTTCCTGCTAATGCCCGAGCTCCGATATGATTCCCGCATATACCCTCGTGTACCTCTCTCAGCACGTACTCGGTGTCCTCTCCCGCGATGCATTTAAGGAAGGGTGTGAAAAATCCTTGCTTGTAGAGGCTTCCTTTATGATTAGTGAACCCGTCGACCCGCCCTTATTTTCGCTTCTTTCGGTCATTCAGGCTCGTCTATTATAATTCCAACGGGTCCATCCAATTTCTAAGACGGACTTCCCACGGGGCGACCCACCATGCTATAAGGATCGATAGAGGGTTCCGCCAAGTATTCAACAAAGGCCGACTCCGCGAGGTCTTCCCGTGGAGGTCAGGCTAACTTTGCCAAGGCTCGTCGGAATTCTTCGTCTGGGACATGCTCGACCAACCAACACAAATTTCTTTAATAAATCAATGACCTTTGGAGGTATAAGATCATCCTTTCCAATTTTCTGGGCCTCAGAGTGTCTTCTATCTGTCTCGCCACCGTCAGGAGTCACCAGAGACTCCTAAATTGATCGACCTCTAATGAATGGCGAGGCTGAGGCCTCGCTATGACGGCCATACTCCGGCTTCGCGTTAGATGTATGGAATCCAAACTGAAAGGTATACTAATATCTATTCCTTCTCGGGGAGGTTAGGATAAAGACCGCTTCCACCTCCCTTGCGCATTCGAGGCTCCATCTGGCGTAGCTCTGGCCGAGAGGTCAGCGGTCAGCATCCCTAGCAGTTCCGTCGATGTGAACCCATGATCTAAGCTCGGCTTACACCCCCCTTTATCGCTGGGCCTATATCCGAGCATCGAACCCGCCACCCTACGGCCCACTCCCATTACCGACTGAGGTCCTCGGGTTTGCAATACTCTGCTTTCCATTGGGCACTCGTGGGGACTTCTATAGTATGAGCTTGAAATATGGGCGGAGCTTCCGAAATGCGGTCACTGTAGAGCTTAATTTATTTTTCCATTCTTGGGTACCTTCTTCCGCCTCCTCTGCAAAGCCTCTGGGCCACAGACAACCAGATGCTGAACTCGCTCTTTATCTCTGACGAGGACAGCACTGGTTGAAAAGTCCGATACGGCTAAGTATAGAGGAGGAGCCCTCGGCTGTGGCTTACTAGAATAGAGGGGTCCTGGCATAAGCCACGCCGAACGCTTCTTCAGACTTGGGTCCCATTGAAAGGCTTTCTTCGTAGTCCTGAAGAAAGCAATGGCATTTATCACTTGCCCTGGATACGAACCGGCTTAAAGCGATCCTTCCTGTTAGTCGCTGGACCTCCTTTAATCTCGATGGTGATGGCATGTCGAGCACTGCCTTTATTTTTCGGGTTTGCCTCACCCCCGCGTGGGTTGACTATGAAACCCAGAATTTTCCGACCGACACGCCGGGCGTACATGAATGGGTTCCGCCATATTGTACAAATTCCTATGATCCGAACGCCGTAGAGATGAGCGGCGTGAGATCGCAGCTGTGGTGGATTTTACCAAGATGCCCGCTTCACGATACCCCATTGTTGCGCCGATCTGCCTGGAACATCCGCTTACTAACCTCCGTATCGCCCATGCCTGAGTCCAACTGCATTACCCGACAACAATAGGTCTCCCCGTGCCGTGGACGAACGAGGTCTTTCTTGGTCATCTGGGTCCAGCGTCATCCGCTGTAACCGAAAATGTATCCATAAATCAGAAGTTCGTGTCCGGGCGGGCATCCAATGGCGAGGTCGATTCTTCGCAGCGGAAGTCATTCCTTCTGCATGCTTTGTCATGTCAATAAAGTCTATACGCAGTCGCCACTTGCCATTTGCTTTTGACGAGTACAAAACATTAGCCAACCACTCTGGGATATTCTACTCGATCGCTTCCCCGCCATTGAGTTTCCGCCGATCTCCCCTGTTGATGGCTTTTTCGCCTTTCCTGGGCTCCCGCCATTGACCGGCTTCGTTGACGGGCTGCGTTCAACAATCTATGAGTGATTATCGTAGGGTCGATTCCTCCCATGTCTGTCCGTCCCATGCGAAACGCTCTATTCTGTCTTAAAACTGAGGAGGCAGCCCTTCACAGGTCTTCCGCTAGCTTTGAGCCTATGTGAAGTAGGATACTTTGGTCGTCACCCGATACTGGTTCTAGTTCCTCCGAGGGCCTGGCCGGGTATGACCCTGTCAGCAAGACATGTCAAGCCTGGCTCTACATTCACGTTTGTCGATCGCTTTTTGTTTCATGGAGGTCAGAGCATTCCCCGCCACCACGACTGACCATCCCACCACGTATGGTCAGAACCATTTACTATGGATATCAGGTGACGGCTTATCAGATCGAGAGGGTCCGCCAGCAACATGTTATGTTGACGGGGCGCCCACGATAAGGAACCTTGTCATGTCGCCGTCAGCAAGGCTCGTCCGTAGCACCAGCTGAATCGAGCCCAATGGTAATACCTTTTCTCCCGAAAACCCCCGCAGATGCGTTGATCGTTCTGATTTTCTCCCAATGCCCATTTTGGTCAAGGCTGACGCGAAAATGATAGCCGCCTAAACTCCCAAGACAATTAAAACCCGATGAATCGCAGCTGGCCACAACGTGCGAACTACCAATGGGCCGCCATGGGGGTGCCGCATCCCTCCGTGTCCGAGCCGAGAACGGATGGTAGGTCGAGTCGCCAGAGTTTAGAGCACGCTGTATTTCCATTTCGCTGATCCGATGTTACGCAGTGGGCCTTCGAAATGAACTTGATTCTCCTCCTCCGCGAATCCTCCCGAGATCACGCGGATTTCCGGGCGGGCTTCGAGTCGAAGTCGCCGTTCGCGAGCGCCGCGCTGAAGCCTGACCTGCCCCGACTCGGGCCCGACTTCGGGCCTGACTCATTGATTCGGGCTTGATCTCCCCGAGATAGAAACGCCGGAGGCACTGCGCTTGTATTAAGCATTCTATTTCTTTCGCTTGTATACAATTGTCTCGTATGATGCCCGTAATCCCTAAGGTGGAACCTGCAATATTTCCGTGTCATTCCTCGCGCGGATCTCGATTTCATATCCGAGTTGGTCATCTCAAGAACTCCGCTCGCTTTGTACTTCATGTGACTCGCACACCGGTACGTAGGGGGGTGTGAAGCGCCGAGGCGAGTAACGCCGTCGCCTTTCAGATTGTGGTGGGCCCAGACGTCTCCAGATTCCCGCCTTTAGGATCGTTTGTCTTTTCGGGATTTTTCCCAGCCGTCTTGTCTTTTAGGCCTCGCCGCTTGTCTATCGTATTCCTCTTACGGGTGGGAAGAGCTCTCCTCTTGATATGAGGGCTTCCCGCCGTTTATATATTTCTCCTCGTTTCATAGCAATTTACTTATGCTTCGGGTTGGGGTTCTTCGAGACGGAAAACATCAGATCCTTTAGACGCACTTAACCCGCAATGAATGCGTCGTGATGGCGAATTTTTCATCTGGTACTGCCCATCTTCAGTGGATTCCTGGCTGGCAATCCTTGCACGTAGACATTTCGTGCTTCCCTGGCAGCCCCGTCGATGGGCCAATACCAGAACTCGGCTCCGCACGTTCCGGCCCGATGAAGCGGAGACGAACGCACGGATAGTTCTCTCGAATGAAGAGATTATTAGCTGGGGATTAAACCAGGCTAAGGTCGGCCTTTGCGTAGTGGCGAAAGCCTTGCAATCGCATTGTATTCCTGAGATAACATGCAACTCCATTTGATTCTTGTGGTGATTTGAGATGGTCGACGGATCTCGGGTTCCATCGAAAGTTTCACTGCGGTGCATCTCTAAATTTTGCCGTAAGCCGGATAGTGGGCCACCCCGACCGTGAAGGGTGATCTGGGCCATTGTACCAAGGTATCCATAGTGTCCGGGGCACGTCCCTTAACCACTTCCTTCACGCGGCCGAGCTCCTGTTGAAGACTCCTAAACCTCTGCTCCCATGACTGCTCTTCCGACCCAGGTAGGGGATGATGTGGTTCTTCGTTCCTCGACATATCCTCCGGCACTGCTTCGCTTTCCTCCGCGGGGCCACCGTATCCATGCCCGGCTGGACCGACTCGCTTCGCTTCGCTTCGCCACCGGGAATGTTGTGACTGCGGTCATCCTTCGCGGGGGAATGCTATGACCTTCCCCGGTCTCTCGTGTCTCCCGCGGATGCCAAGGTCTGTCCGGGTGTCGGCTCAACTCTTCATAAGGCGTTATCGACGAGGCGGAGTGCTTCCACTCGTCATTGGCTTGCATTGCTTCTACCATCCTAGGAGGCCCATCAGCCCGCATTGCCTCGTGGATTCGTGATCTCGGTGGATTAGTGTCGTTCCCGCCAGGTTCGAGTCGATACCATCAAGAATCGAAATCAGTTATATTTATAAAGGAACTGCTGCCCTGGCCGCACGCGCACCAACCGATGATGCCTTTTTTTCAACCTGAATCGGGCCGGAGCGCGGTTGGGCGCGTTGACGGCCAAGGTCACGCGCCGGGCCGCAGGTGTTCCTTTATCGTCCAAGGAAGTAGGATCAAGCATAATGCCGGTCTCTACAGTTCCTAGATCGCATTCTCCGCAAAATCAAGAAATAAGGGGGTCGGCGGGGGCTTGGCCCGTAGCCGCTCCGATGCCTAAGTCAGTTTCTTTCTGAGAGAAAAGAGAGACTGCTTAGATTGTTTAGTATTGACGTCTAAGAGTGCGTACCTTTCACCGCTGGGGTGGCCATGTATTTATAGTAGATGCTCAACCAGTTGGATTGTGATTAGGACTCGCTCCCATTGGTTGGGATTTTCTTGTTACCCATATCGGATTTGGTAATGGATTTAGAAAGAACAGTTTATCTAGGATAATCTTCCTTCCTTATTGGGCAGATCCAACTGGCGATGATCTTTTACTATTTTCCTTTCCTTATTGATAAGATTTGATCGACTCCAGATGACGTCTTGTTAGGGGTTATTCTATTTTCTGTATTGGCAAAACACAATCTGACTTGCTTGGTATGGACCTTCTAATTTGTCCAAGATCGTATTTTAGGCCTAGCGGGCTAGGCCTTCGCTTTGGGCTGGTACCGAGGGGCCAGGGTATTGCATTGGATGCGCCGCTTCTTTGGGCTTGACGAGTGGGCCTTTGAATCCTTATTTTTCAACCCTATCAAAATCTACAACAAATAAAATGTCCATTCAATTTTCCATCTAATGAATTTAAAGTGAAAATAAAATTTGAAAGAATTATCCCAGAGAACAAAAAGAATCTGTATAAGAGGCCTAACTAATGAAATACCCATAAAAATATACTATTGAAAGAAATAAAACCACTTTAAGAATGTTAAATTTATATATATAAGAGTATATATATATATATATATATATATATATATATATATATAATGAAATCTACAACAATAACAAAAAATGTCTATATATTTTCTTCTATGACATCTATGAAATTAATTTTTTTTAAAGTAAAAAAATAAAATTTTAAAGAATTAACATATATAATGAAATCTACAACAACAACAAAAAATGTCCATATATTTTTCCATCTTTGACATTCATGAACAATGAATTTAAAGTAAAATAAAATTTTAAAGAATTAGCATATATATATATATATATATATATATATATATATATATATATATATATATATATATATATATATATATATATATATATAATGAAATCTTACAACAACAACAAAATGTCCATATATTTTTCCATCTTTACATTCATGAAATTAATGAATTTAGAAGTAAAAATAAAATGAAAGAATTAACATATATATAATGAAATCTACAACAACAACAAAATGTCCATATATTTTTCCATCTTGACATTCATGAAATTAATGAATTTAAAAAAAAATAAAAATTTTAAAGAATTAATGTATATATAAAAGAGGCCCAAATAATGAAACACATAAAAAGATACTACTGACAGAAATATATCACTTGAGCATATTAAATTTAATGAAATCTACAAGAAAAATATGTTGACATTTTTCCATCTTTGACATTCATGAAATTAATGAATTCAAAGTGAAAAATAAAATTTTAAAGATTTAGCCCACATAACAAAAAGAATCTATATAAGAGGTCTAACTAATGAAACACCGATAAAAAGATACTAATGAAAAAAATATACCACTAGAACATGTTAAATTTAATGAAATCTACAAGAAGAAAATGTTGACATTCTTCTATCTTTGACATTCATGAAATTAATGGATTTAAAGTGAAAAATTAATTTTAATAATTATCCCAAAGAAAATAAAGAATATTCATACGAGGTCAAACTAATGGCAAACATAATTTCCTTTATATATAATAAAGGTTATAGAGGATCATCTCTATAAAAGAACATGCAACCTGCTTTCCACATGACTCACATCATCGAATGACCTTTCTCAATCCAAACTATCAGCAAACAAAATGGTTTTCTCCATTGCTACTCATTTTGATTTTGTTCTTGACCACTTTCGTTTTTGTAGATCTCAGGGCTAAATCCTATTATGTCGAATGAAAGACATTTTTCATCAAAATCTACAACTGTTGCAAAGACTATCTCTGTTTCTCAGTCGGGTCAAGCAGATTTCAAAAAGATCCAAGATGCCATTGATTCTATTCCTTCTAACAACAACGAGTGGATTTGTGTTAGAGTTTCTTCGGGAGTTTATATGTACGTACTGATTACAATTCTGTTATTAATATTAATTTCATTATTTAATTTCTTATTATCTTTGTGAGTTTATATGTGGATATCATTTACATTTTGTTCAATTTCAACTTTCTATGTTTTGTCCTTGAAACCTGATTCAAGTGGCAAATGGTGGGATGGGGTTTACAAAAAGTAGATCCCAAGCTGAATCCTTGTAAATAAAGTATTATCACTTAATATACAAAGTGAATGGCAAAAAAAAAAACTTTCATATACTAACTTACGATGGAAAACAATACCATGCAGGAGAAGTATCATTCCATGATAAACCAAGAGATCCGCTGAGAGCATGGTGCTGACACAACAATAATCAAGTGGTGGGATCATGATCAAACAGATGAGAGCGCCACTCTCTACTTCCCATGCAGACAATTTTGTTGCTAAAGGATTTGCTTCCAGGTACACAAATCTATGGTTTGTTTTGTTTTTTCTTCTTCCATGAAATGATGTATATAAGCAAATGGCCGAGCTTAGATTTAGTGTGAGGAGGCCAAGATTAAGTTATATGTTAGGTTTGCAGGTATTTAACATCTACTATAGCACGACAGCCTATCACTATTCGATTCCTCCTCTTAGTCCTCTATGCTAGAAAATATTTAGTGGGCACGTCCCCTAGGCCTTATTTGTGCTAAATTTTCATGATCTTTTAAATTATATTATGTTTGGTACGGAGAAGTATTAAGAAAGGAAAAGGTTTTTTCATATTTGATTGTTTTATAAAAAAAATTAAAGAAAAATAAAAATAATTAAATTTATTTCAAAAAATTATATACTTTAAAATTATTTAATTAATCTTTTATATTATAGATTCAATAAATAAATAAAATTGAAAGAGAAAAATAAAATAATTTATTAACTCAACTCTATTTTCTAGCTATTTAATTTCATTTTAATTATCTTTTCATTTTATTTTATTTTTTCCTTATGCCTTTTCCTTCAAAATTTCCAAGAATCAAATATAATCTTCTAAAACAATGAAACTTGGACCGGGATATGATAATTCATCTGGATTAAAACTCCATAACAAATTTGTTTTTTTTTTTCTTGCAGAACAGTTATAATGTGGCATATGATGATGAGGCCAATCAACCTGTAAAACAAGCAGTGGCAGCATATATAAGGGGTGATAAATCTGCTTTCTATGGCTGTGCCTTGTGGGTTACAAGATACATTATGGGATGTACAAGGCCGACATTACTTTACTAACTGCTACATTACAAGGGGCAATTGATTTCATTCCTTGGTGATGGTCAATCTTTTTTATAGAGGTACACATTAGGGCTGCATCTTTGACGAGCTGGTTCATATAGGTTCAATCAGTTCGATGCCTAAGATGGACTTTGTTTTTTTATTTTATCTGAGCAATTTTTCAACATTTATACTGTTGAATTAAAAAAGCCAAAATATTTGACATTTTTCTGAATGTTTTTTTCATAAGAAAAAACAATATTTTCAAATTTAAACGCAAACCACAAAAATCATACTCTATTATCTAATTGACACTATTTAAAAATTATTTTCAATAGATAAAAATTACAGTTAATTTTCTTTTATTCAATATTGCAGATAAATTTCTTATTTTATTTAAAAAATTAATTTTCTCAAAATTTTGATAAAATGTTATATTTTTTTCTTAAATTATATACGAATTTAACATGTATAATTAGTTTGTTGTGGAATTTTATTTTTTATAAATAATTTAAAATTTAGTTATCATAATAAAATTTATTTTTTATTTTTATAAATTCGGTTAAAATGTTATACAAATTAACATCATATCAATATTTTCATTTTATCATATTATATTAAATTAAATCCGTCTTTTAAATACACTAATATGTTAAAAATTATTAGCCTATAAAACAAACAACTTTAATAATAAATATAAAATATATTTATTAGACAAAACAAATGGTAAATACTTAATATGATCAAGCACTGTTTAGAATAAAGATATATCTGTATTGGCAAAAACATAAAAGCCCCTAAGTATTATATTTATTTATCAATAAGCTTCTACTTACTCTATGACAGAATTGTGAAATAAGAGTTGTTTATGATCAATTCCCACCTTCATATGGTTCGGGAGGTTTTATAACAGCACAAGGTCGACAGTCAGAGATGATCCTGTGGCTTCAGGTTCTATGGAGGTCGTTACTGGGAATGGACTGGAGCTTCCTAGGTAGGGCTTGGGGTTCTTATTCAAGAGTTATATTTCAAAAAATAGAGTTCGGTATAGATGTGGCGCCTGAAGGATGGGATGCTTGGAACAAGCCTACGTTTTAAGTTTCTTAATATTTTTATTTTTCTTTTATTAATATATATATTACATCTATTCATCTTGCATTAAATCGTTATAGTATTCTATTCTTATAAAAATTTGAGCCTAGGACCTTTCATACACTCATCCTCTTTACCACTCTTGAGCCTATTTTTAAGGAATTTTTTATTAAGGACCCATGGCCATTATTGATTTTATTAGAGTTTGGACCTGTTTAGTTGAAGACTCCATACTCTCCTCCTCTACCCATTGTTTCCATCTTTTATTTTCTTGTTGCCTATTCCGCTTTTATTTAACAGTATATTTTCATGCTTTGTTATGTTTGCTTATTTTTGTTTAACATTGTTTCATTTTGTATGATTTGCATTGAATTTAGAGATCATGCCGACCTATGTGGGAGCAAGATTGTTTTGGAAAAGGATACGATGTTAGCAAGCGAGAGTTACATGGTCTCAACATAGCCTATCCGAAAATGAGATGCAACCATATACAAAACTAATTTCATCCAAAGACGGGTTTACCATACAACCACACGAATTATTAAGCTTATTAATATTTTGTGTTAAGTGTAGTTAGGGCATTGCTTTGTAGTGATGGATTTGTTTTAAACCCTTCAACCAAGTTGAAATAATAATATCGATGATCCAACAATGATCGGAATTAGTAGTTTTAATAGTTGTATTAATCTATTTTTATTTTTATTTTTCTAAATTTATTATCATATCCCATGAACATCTTTTAAAGGACATTAAAGTAAATTCATAAGGTTATGTTTGGTTCTTGAAAATTTTGAGGAAAAATATAAGAAAAAGAAATTATAGAAGAAAATTAGGAGGATAGAAAAAGTGAATAAAAATAAAAATTGCTTAAAAAGTCAATAAAATATTTTTATTCATACTTTCATGTTTAATGAATTTATTTAAACTCGTAAATATGAAGATTAAATATTTTAAAAGTATTAAAATTTCTAAGTAATTTTAATTGTTTATGATTTTCTGTAAAAAAAATTATTAGAACAATCAAACATAAGAAAATCATTTTTATTAATATTTTTTTCTTTTATCAGTACTTTTCGGGAACCAAATGTAAATTAAAATTAATACTAAGAGTTGGTAAGCTCATGTTCCAATTATTCTTATCATTATTACTTAATTAAAGAAAAATGAATTATCTAATTAATTATTGATTGAAAAAACAACTATAATTCACTTATAAATATAGATGAATTCTTAAACCATTTATTGTGTCACATATTGAAAGCATTTTTTATAATTAAAGATAAAAGAGTACATAAAAGAGAACAAGAAGGCTAAAAATCAGAAGTAAAATTCAATAAATCTTTATTTTCTTAAGAATTACAAACCATATTGAAATTATGCTACAGATCAACT
The DNA here is from genome assembly GCA_016808115.1 of Tetrastigma voinierianum. Classification (NCBI taxonomy): domain Eukaryota; kingdom Viridiplantae; phylum Streptophyta; class Magnoliopsida; order Vitales; family Vitaceae; genus Tetrastigma; species Tetrastigma voinierianum. Next base: position 8,888 of record JAEQBH010004774.1, on the reverse strand, counting down.
TATGATTTCTCCTCCAACTGATAGAGATGTTATTTAAGTAAATAAGTAAAAAGAAAGAAGATATTTTATAGAAAAAATAATCCATGAAAATTTTGGCCAAGTATTTAAGGAAAATCTATGAATATTTTTAGACAGCTGCATTTATTATTATGATAATTATGATTCAAGCATGAATATTTAAAAGATATAACTACAAAGATAGAAATTACTAATTGGAGTTTTCCAAAGATTTATAAAATTATTTAAGATCTGTGTGGAGATGAGATGATAGAGATCCAAATTCTTCTTTGAATTTAAAAATAAGGGAAATGGTACAAAAAAAATCCCCTCATGTTTTTCCAAATATCTCATTTACATATTAATTTTTTTTTCTTTTTTTGTCTAAAAAGGCCTTTGATATTTATCTCCATATCTCATTTTTGCCATGCTGTGACGAATAGCATTAAAGAGTCCAAAACTGTGAAAGTGTCATGTCAGTGGTTGATGTGGCTAAACATTTTCCCTAATTAACATTAAAAGTTTGGGGGTTTAATTTGGGGAAAAAACCCTAATTACATCTCAAGCCCTAATTACAATAAATCAAAAAATTGCAAAACGGCCAAAGAAGAATGTGCAATTAGGGTTTTTTTCTAATATAGTGATATCTTGTTTTGCAAAACTTGAAGGAATGAGATCAAAGAAAAAGAAAAGAAAAAATAATTCTAATGGCAAGTTGTGAAAGAAGTATTTGAAGGAAGATTGTGATTTAAGAAGAGATTTTTTTTTTCTAGTCAAGTTCTCAACCCCGTTTGTTTTTCGGAAAACAACCAATATATGGAAAATTTGTGAAACCCTGATTCTGTACAAATCCGTCAAATCAATTGAATTATTCCAATCTATAGCCTTTGAGCGAGATGTTCCAAACTGATTCAAGAAGAGATTTTTTCTTTTCTAGTCAAGTTCTCAACCCCGTTTGTTTTCCAAGAAAACAAATCGTCACTAGGAAAAAAAACGAGATGGAAAATTATGAAAACCTCGATTCTATACATATCCATAAAACCTTATCATAAACCAAAACAACACAAAACACCATCCGCCTCATACTTTCATTTTTTTTCTCTCTTGTCTACTATGCCATTTTTTGTGACACCCTTATCCCGAGGGCCGAATGACAACCCTCACAACCCATAAACCTCAGATATCGGGTAACTCGACGCCACATCATCATGTCCCATTTATCGGGATCCATAATTTAACAAAAAAAATCGGATAGAGTCTCCTCTGTACGGGAAGCTCTATAAAAAATACAACCTGTATAACAATACATCACATGACCCATCCAGGCTCAATATACCACACCAAGTCATTAACGAGTCATACACCACTCAAATTTCCATTCAACCATACTGAATACTATACATGCAACTATGTAGCCGACACAAGCATGTTAGCTCAATTATACACTTTTATACAAAATGATATATTAAAACTGATTGTTCTAATATACATATACAAAATATGGTCTAAAGCCACATTTGGATTTCTTCATATGTGCGGTCCCGAATGCGAGTTAGCCGCCTGCACCAAACCTATACCTGAAAGGGGGGTCCCACGACGAGGTGAGAAAAGCCTAGTAGTGATAATCTCCTACAAGGGTTACTCCCCACCTAAGTGCTCATACAATGATCAAAACAACCAATACACATCCAAGTGAAAATGTCCACATGAATGTCGTATGTCATGCATGAAATGTCTTCATGCCCATATCCCGAGTCACCCACTAACTCCCTCACACATGCCTATGCCAAGTGTGACAACCGTCACTGGTGGTACCAATGACACTCATATCGTTCCTTACCGACCACCGCACTCCAACGCAGTCGCCAATGAGCAACTAATCCCGAGTCAATCCCAACTCCTATCACACAACTCTAAGTTTTTGTGATAACCATGACCGTGTGTCTTCTTTGGGCAAAAGAACTTTTCGAATCACACCGCAGGTCTCTTACACCCATGTTTCGTGCCACCAAGGGGTTAATCTGGCCCTTCGCCTCCGCCCAACACATGTTATTTATATTTATTTTTATGTTTTAAACCATGAGACATCTATCGAACGTCGTCCAAAGTACGAACTCACTGCCCATTCATCAACACCGATGATGAATGCCCATATCCATGCACACACACCCAATATGTTGATGTCCCTGTGCATATGCAATGCTAATGTCACTGCAAATTCTCATGTTACATATATGATGCACACTACATGGAACGTTCTAATTAATCATACTTCATGTCAAGTACCATGCAAAATATATCACAAGCATATAAGTTTCATACATTTCATACCAATCTTTATAGATATCGAAATGCGCATATTAGCACTCATCAATACATGAACAAACAAGTAATGTCATATAGCCTTCCTTAGGCTAACTCATGGAAATTCATACCCAATACAATAGCCTACAGCATGCCATGTAATGGTCATGTCAAAACCCGACTATTCACATCAACACAACCAAATAACCTACACCAAGACATAGATTTTTAGCAAGGTTGTGGACACCCACTACCTTCCACAAGAAAATGGAAAGAATCTTGACTCAATGGGCTTTCCATATAGTCTAAGAACACCCCAAATGGAGTTCGAACGCGAAAGATATGGTCATCAAAAGTTGGAGGCAAACAAAACAGGAAATGACCTCGTGTCCCACCTGCACACTTGGTACAAACACCAACTTTCAGCAAGGTTGTGGATACCAATTACCCTACAAAGGAATATGGCTAGGTTCTTGACTCAAAGAGCTTTCCATAGAGTCCAATAACACCCGAAACGGAGTTCAGATGAAGACGTTATGACCTTTTCATTCAAAATTACCGCTTTACTCTACTTACACCGAAAAACAATTCGTGGATACCCGATTTCAGGGGTCTTAACTACAATTTGACACCGGTTCTTGTACTCATTTGAAGATGTTTGAATCTTAGGTTCTTCTTCACAACTAGAATTACCCAAATCGATCACCGAAACTCAAGATATGTCCTAAACAAATGTGGACTACTCGCTTTCAAAAGCAACTTAAACCGGTCTCAACATACCCATTCAATGCATTTCGAGTCCAAAGTGGGTCGACTGATAGACTATTTCAAGGAAATATGTTCTCCTATAATATTAGTTTACCCAGAAATTAGAATCACTCAATTCAAATGAGTGATGACCGTTGTAAGTAAAAATGCAAATTATGGGTCCCAAAATGCAATAAGAAAACTACCCGAACATACCCACCTTTGAATGCATTTCGAGTCCTAAGGTCGGAATTGACACTCATTTCAAGGAGATATATTCTCCTATAAGTCTAGTTTATCCAGAAATTAAAATCACTCAATTCGAATGAGGGATGGCCATGTTATGTCCAAAACACAGTCATGGGGTCGGAGGAAAAAAAACTAGACAACATTCTCCACTTTGACACACACACACACATGCCCTTAGATAGAAATTAAACCGAGTAGGATAAAACCATACCAATTAGTGGATTTCAGACACCGCTTTTTCTCATTTCCGTGAAAACCCGAACCTTGGACCTTGGAGAAATCTTGTATCTTGCATCCACGCATAGCTCTTATCGCAGCAGCCTTTAACTTCATTCCGAGTTCACAGCAAAACCCCGTGAAATCACCGGAAAAATGTTGCTTTTCTTTCCTCTCTCTCTCTCTCTCTATCACATTTTTTTCTTAGACAAAAATGAGATCTTTTTGGCATTATAGATATTTTAGACTATTTATAGTATGGACACGTGGCTCACGTCGAGCCACGTGTCACACTTCTTCGGTTTCGTTCTCGCCCCGAAATAATTTATTTTATCCCGGTTTTAGTTTCATCTATCTTAAATGGATATTCTTTAAATATTTGACATTTTTCAGGATTTTTCTAAAAATCTCGCTTTCAGGGTCCACTCGACGCCCGTCGCCTCGAAATTCATGAAAATCCGACTGTCTCATAATTCAATGAAATTCGCCTACGTGACTAGATTTTGCGAGACAATTCCAACGGTGAAGTTCGTTTCATCATCAGAGATCTAGAAAGAATTCTAAAAAAATTACCATTTTTCCATTCATAGCAAAAATTCAAATATCTAGGTTTTTCCCGAGTCTTACAATCTCTCTCCCTTAAAAGAATTTCGTCCTGAAATTCCTACACACAACGATATGCAATCACATGCATATGCAACAGTCATTGAATGCTACCAAATGGTAAAGAACGTACCTTCATCCTCAAATAAGAAGGATAGCGGCACGCATCGCGGTCCTCACGCCCCCATGTCAGTCTCCCACTCGATGCCTCCATAGCACCTCACAGCCCCCGCCTGGGTCTCAAAACCCGGTCTCGACTAGATCCATATACGCGACCGTCCCTCTCAAAGGCTCCGATCTCAGATTAACAACAGCCGCCCCAATCTACTAAGTAATTTTTAGTCAAACTGAGTGTATTTTCGGAGTATGGAGACATGGAATACGCCATGAATACTTGATAAACTCCGACTTAGTGCCAACCGGTAAGAAACTATACCCACCCTCTCGAGACTCCCGAAGGCCTAATATATCTCTACATAACTTTCCCGTCGCCAAACCCCGACCACTCCTCTCTTATGCATCACCTTCAAGAAGACATGATCACCCGCCTCAAACTTTAAAGGTCGTCTGTCGGCGTAACTCTTCTACTAGCTCTAAGCCGTGAGAAGACGCTTCCGTATCAAATCTACCTTCTCAAAGGTGACTCTAATCAACTCCGGACCAATGGTGGAGCTCTCTCCCACCTCCGTCCAACAAACCGAAGATCGACATGGTCTCCCATATAATGCATCATAGGGTGCAATCTGTATACTCATCTGATAACTGTTGTTAAAGGCGAACTCAACCAAAGGTAAATGCTCTTCCCAACTACCCTTGAGATCTAGGTCGCATGCTCGCAGCATGTACTCTAAAACCTGTATGGTCCTCTCCTATTGACCATCTGTCTGTGAATGAAAAGAAGTGCTCATCATCAACTGTGTCCCCATGGCTCTTTGGAAACTCTTCCAAAAGTGAGCCAGAAATCCTAGATCCCTGTCCATACAATAGACACCGTATCTATGTAACTAGACGATCTCGTATGTACAACCCGCAAATTCCTCCAGCAGAAGGTCATCCGCACAAACTTAAAAATGTGTCGACTTAGTGTTTCCATTCACTATCACCCACACCGCTCATGCCTCTACGATGTCTATGGTAAGTGAAATACAAAATCCATCGATATGCTCCCACTTCCACTCGCTACCTCTCTAATGGTCGGAGTAGTCCTATCGCCTCGATGCTCAGCCTTAACTGCCGACACGTGAGACATCGCCGCACAAAATCTCTAACGTGTCTCTTCATCCCGCTTCGCACACGCGACGATTGTGATACATCTTCGTACCACGTGGATGCATTGCAAAATGAGAGCAATGGAACTCCTTGAGGATCTCCTCTCTCAGCTCATCAAACAAATCATCAATCCTCGGTAATGGATACCGATTCTTGATCGTAACCCTGGTCAACTGTCGTAGTCGATATACAAACAAAGGGTCTTATCCTTATTTTTTGCAAACAAAACTAGAGCGCCCCAAGGTGAAGTGCGCCTTGGCCTAATGAAACCTCGTCCAACAAATCCTATATCCGACCTTGAGTTCCTACAACTCAACTCGCACCCATCCTACGTGAGTCATAAAGACGGGAAGATGACGTGGTGTAAACTTCAATAATGAAGTCTACATCCCTATACGAGGTAATCCCGAGTAGATCATCCGAAAAACATCCTCGTGACTCACAAACCACCCAAGGTGACTATCTGTGTCTCACCCATCTCGAGGAGAGGCCTCGCTTAGCCAACTCCATTAACTCCGTACATCTAGAATCGCACACGGCCCTGGTAAAGCATCATGCTTATTCCCCCAAACAAAATACAATCACTGGCCTTATGTGTAGGTAGTAACCCTCCTAATGAACAGATAATCAATAACGACCCGATGTGCCGTCAACCAATCCATGCCGAGAATGACATCAAACTTCCATAGGTCCTTAACCCGAAGGTCCACTGTGAGCAGAATCCCTAAGATCTCTAACTCACAATCCCGACATATCTGATCAATCCTCACCCTAGTTCCTAGGGCGGAACTCACATGCAACGTCTTTTCAAAGGTCTCAACCTCTAACCCCAGTTATTTCACACACAATGCAGAATGAATGAATGAGATGCACCATAATCAAATAAAACTCTCGCCCATAAATGAAAGAGCAGTACCATGTGTACTCACCGATCGCTCGCTATCTCGGGCCTGGCTGGGTAATGGCATGTGACACGCCCAGTCCCAGATTCCGGCCTATGGGCCCTGTCCCCATCCTTAACCCATAACTTGGCCTCTTCCGCTCCTCCGCGAGGAAATGTATAAGCTTATGCAAAGACTGGAGCCTAATACTTCTGCTCTCGACCCATGTTGGAACAATCAGGTTCGTGGCTCTGGCCCCACCGATGATCGTGATCGCGGGCATCCCAAAATCTTGGGATCCTTACCTCTGTGGGCAATCCCTTCTCACGTGTCCAGTTATCGCGTAATAAATAAAGCATCTACCTTGTCCGCTAGTGCTTCACTCGCCTCAGCCCCGATACCTTCCGACCTCGACCTCGCCCGATAAATTTCACTTTATCCCCCGTAATCCCCTGGGAAACAGGTCCTTTCGCCGGCTCCCCCGAACTTGAAGAAGGCTGATCCTCCTTCCTTTTACTAGTACCCGCATCTCGGATACTCTTAGCATCAACTATCTCACTCTCTATGGCCATAACCTGGCCCTGAACCATAGAGTCCATATCCCGTGTGAGGGAGAAGTCCCGTCAATCTCGTCTCTAATGGACAAAGTCTCGCACCATCCTCAAATCTCTCACTCGCGTGATCCGTGGCCACATAGTCATCTACAAAACGGGCTAGCTTAGTAAACCTAGCCACGTACTCTAGTACTATCATGTCTCCCTGCCGCAAGTCTAGGAACTCTTAAGCCTTGACATGCTTGGAAGACGCTAGAAAGAACTTGCTCATAAAGTGCTCTCTAAAATCTACCCAAGTCATCGCCTCCACATTTCTGGAGGTCTTCACCCAATCCCACCATATCAGGGATTCACCCATTAGCTACCAATGGGTCCCCTCCTCTGCTGAATGTCAAGGGATGATGTGCCCTAAACCTCTGGAGGTTACTCATTCCTCCCTGACCCCCGGCTACACCAGCCTATACAATAGTGGTGGCTGTAGCGCCCATGGTCTCCATAAAAGCCTGTGGGTCGTGCGACAGGGCCGTTGCCCCACGGATCGAATTCTACGTCCTTGTTTAAGACTGTTTCATCTACACCAATCTTAGATTTCGCGGCCATATGTCATTCGTGATGCATGATGCCAACCACTAATAAATAGTAGTTCCTGAACACCCATGATCATGCTCGCTAACTCTAGTGTTCTTTGTTTTCCATATATATCCAATCATGCATAAATGAACATAACATGCAACACACATCATGTTATACACCAAAGCACACATAAAAACACAATGCATGCAGTGTTCTAATCCTATCCCATGACTGCCTAGGTAATCACAAACATAAACCCTAACATCGAGCTGTGATGCTCATATCAGACACACCGTAATGACCATGGTCTAAACCCATGTCCCTCAAGCCCTAGGTACTCGTGTACCTATGCTTTGATACTGCCGTACACCCTATCTCAGGCCCCGCTCGACAACACGGGCCAACCTACAAAACCCCGATATCGTAACTCCTCACTCCACATCATCACGTCCCATTTATCTGATCCATAATTTAACAAAACGATAGTAGTCCCTCCAGACTGAAGCTCATCCAAAATACAACCCATATAACAATATATCACATGATCCATCCAGCTCAATATACCACACCGAGTCATTCATGAGTCTGGTGACCACTCTACCCCATCTCAACCATACCCCGAATACTATACATGCAACTATGGTGATATATTTACAAGAGTTCAATTATACACTCTTATACAAAATGATATATTAAACCGATTGTTCTAATATAGATATACAAAATATGGTCTAAAAGCACATCCGACTTTCTTTCTTCATACGTATGGTCCCGAATTTAGGGTCAACCACCCGCACTCGACCTATACCCGAAGCTGTCCCACGACGAGGAGGTGCCCAAAGAGTGATAATCTCCTACAAGGGTTACTCCCCACCTAAGTGCTCATACAATGATCAAACCAACCAATACACATCCAAGTGAAAATGTCTATATGAATATCGTATGTCATGCATGGAATGTCTTCATGCCCATATCCGTAGTCACCCACTGACTCCCTCACACATGCCTATGCCAAGTGTGACAACCGTCACTGGTGGTACCAATGACACACATATATCGAGCCCTTACCGGCTCACCAGTACCCAATGCAAGTGCCAATGGGCAACTAATCCCGAGTCAATCCCGACTCCTATCACACAACTCGAAGTCTATGTGATAACCATGACTGCGGTGTCTTCTCTTTTTAGGCAAATGTAACTTTTCTGACCACAATCGCAGTCTCTTACACCCATGTTCCGGTGCTTTTCACCCGAGGGGGTTAACGGTCCCTTCTCGTTCCACCAACACACGTTATTTATATTTATTTTGTTATTTTAAACCGTGAGATTATCTATTGAACGCCGTCTAAAGTATCGTTGCTCACTACCCATTCATCAACGACCGAAGACGAATGCCTACATCCATGCACACAAACCAATATGTTAATGTCCTTGTGCATATGCAAATGCTAATGTCACTGCAAATTCTCATGTTACATGTATGATGCACACTACAT